>PNEQ01107295.1:0-13887 GCA_003012365.1 Medauroidea extradentata | reverse complement strand
CATCATTTTTTCATTAGCTAGTTAGGTTGTCTAAGTAGTATTTGCCTGGGCGAACACTCTAGACTGCGTCAAGTTGAGCACTTGCATCAACCGTTTATGTTTACGTTTCGAAGTTGAACAGGTTACAGAAATGAGTTTAAGTGGTTAAACAGTGAGTGTTCAATGTACAAGTGAACCATTAAAACAGAAAAAAAAAAAAAAACTAATCGGAAATTTTTTTTTCTTCTCTTTTGTTTATATATGTCCACTTAAATGGTTTCTCTCTGAGCGGACACCGTTTAAAATACTTAACCTCCAAAATATATAAACAACAGCAAGTGACGGCGAGAAGTATCAGGCCCCGTCACATTCTGCCGCCCCGGACCCATTACATCTGTCGCCACGAACAGGGACATCAAAACCAACACTACAACGTAGACGAGAGAACAAGCAGCAGCCGCCACGGACCCGTTACAGTATTATGTTGCAGTAATTGATGAAGAAAGTGGTGACCTAAAGAAACCAGAAATTATTACCTTCTGTAATGCTACCAAATCCTGTGTCAATGTCTTAGATGAAATGACTGCAACATACAATGTTGCTAGAAATACTCTACGCTGGTTTATGGTTGTGTTTTACAGCATGTTGAACGTTGTCGACGTAAATGCTAAAGTTATTTATCTGGGCAACAAAATTTAGAAGACAGTTCCTGGAACAGTTAGTGAGAAAATTGACATGTGAGCATGTTGAGCGTCGAGCGCAAAGTTCCAAAGGGATTCCTTTGTCATTGCAGCTGAAGCTACAAGGACAAAAGGAACAGTTGGAAACAGGCTTTGGTAGAGAAGAACATGGAAAGACTAAATAATGTGAACCTTGTACTCGTGCAAAGAAAACATGCCTCAGTAAATATCACTGCGTAAAATGCAATAAGTGGCTGTGCCTGCAACATGCAAAAATTGTGTGTTCTGATTGTGTTACTGCCACGGCACCTCAATGTGATGACTAAACTGTTTTATATTTTGGACTAAAACACTGATTACAGTAATGTGTAGAAATGTATGTGAATGTAAATTTTGGGATATAAATTGTTTGTGGTGATTTGCTAAAGGAAATGTGTGTGCCACTAGAAAACTGTAATAGTGACTAAAACAATTACTGTAGGAATTCCATTATTATTACAACTGGTTCTACAAGATGATAAAAACAAAAGAAAAAAAATATTCATAAAGATAACAATTCGCAAAATGGTTATGGTGTTATTGCACAAATAAACTGTGTCTTAGTTAATATTATTGCTTAAAATATTAAAGGAATTTATGTTTATAGCTAAATACAATGTGTTCTAAATCTGTGTAACGACTAAGTTGCTTAATATAATGACTTAAAAAATTTTTTTTGCCAAAAACTGTGTTATAATTTAAATTATATTTTATAAAATGCAGAAATGCTATAAATATCATAAACATATTTTTTTAAAAGAGATACATGATTTTTATGAAAACATGTATCTGCTAGATACATTGCGTGTAACCATGTCAAAATTCCATTGCGTGTGACGCAGGGTTAAGTATGTAAATGTAAACTGCTTTAAATAAAGACAACATTTATACAATAAATATTTTTCATTTATCTTCTGTTCATCACATTTATTTTTTCCGTAACATTGTAGTTTTCCTTTCTAGTTAAAAAATACAGCAGCAAAAATGTAAGTTTGTGTTTCATTGATTTGCAGCAACTTATTAGAATATGCCATTAACCAGCTTTGTAACGTCGACTCATATCCATGTGTTTGCTCCTGACAATCTTGGGGAATTTCTTGCTGGTTTTTACTAAATGCAACAAATGTTAGTACAGTAGCTGCAATGTGCAGTATTTTGAAATCCAACTAGATTAAGTTACTTGTTTTCACTTGATAACCTATGGCCTATTTTGCACAACCACAGCTTGTACATATGTTGCATACAAAATCAGATTGTCAAGCTAACTGAAAATTAGCATAATTTGCTTTACATAAAATACATTTAGGGTTTCCTATTTGACAATTGCTCTAAAATTAAAACTGAAAGGCTATAAGTTTTTGACACTTAAAAATTTGTAAATAATAATTGCATACTTTGTTGGTGCAGTAAGGTGGTGAAAGCAGAGGCTGCGTAACTAAATTATTTTACATTTCGGATAATTTTTTATAACACTTTAAGAGTGCATGGTAGACAAATAAACGCTGAAAACACCAATTGATTTGTACGGTTTTTTCGAAGCCAATGTTGATAAAATACTCATTGACAATCCTTGGTAATTGTATTTGCCAACTTTATGAGTAAATATTTATCCAGAATTACTAATTCGTTACGCGTGATCTCTTGCACCGCAGTTAAGTGCACGAGGTTCCGGCGTCAGAGACTGTGCCTCAGAAGTTCGTAACACTTGAAACTATTTTGTTTAAAACACTGGCTAAAACTATTGTCTAGGATTGCTATTGTTTAATTTTTTCAAATTGCTTCAAGAAGCCTACAGTTATAGATTAATGTTTTTAGCATTGGATTATATACCACGCCCTCTTAAGGTTACTACAAATATTCTGTGGTTCTCACAACATACTTTGCTGTAAGGAATGAACACTGTTACTTAAATATATGTAATTATGAAGGGAAAAATGTAATTGCTCATTAATTTTTAAAATGTTAATTTTTTTATAATAGTACAACAGAAACAGTTATGCATCACTTATTCACTGTAAAACTAATTAAATAACCAGTGTTACAGATACAATTACAAGAAAGAAAACAGGTAATTACAGTTACACTGAACAATTCTGTTTCATCAAAGTTTTGAGAGAAAAAAGAAAACTTTGGTGAAACATGTTTTGTAATAAATGAAAGAAATGGTTAATGTTTATTTACCGATTTGTCTGCATTCAAATGATTAGTTGGTGTATTTTTAACTGTCATTCATTGCAGTCTTAATGATGGACAGTTTATTGACTACAGATTTTTTTCATACATACAGAGGATAAAAGTGAGGGAATCCCTAAGGCTATTCTATGAGAGCTAGAAGCACGGCATTTGAAAAGTACTTGGAACACAATCTAACGTTGATGTGACAATGACAATATAAGTAAATGGAGAATGCAACAACTTGGCTAGACAGGTGCTTCAAATGCTGTTTTAGGGGGTTCAAGTGGGATAAAACCATAATTTTATATTTCTGAGAAATAGTATTAGTTTTTTCATAACGGTGCATCAAAGTAAAAATTGGTGTGTTCTGCTGCCATGTTAAACCAATTGACTTATGCAAGTGAAATAATTCACAGTGAAATAATGTGCCTTGGGCTACATAGTAAAACATTTTTTTTAAAATCCAGTGAACTCTTTTTGTATTTAAAAAAAAATTATGAATTCAAAACTTTTTTCGTGTACCTACTTTTGAGATTTTTTTAAATTCAAAATATTACGTCATGGTCTTTTAAATATTTTATTGCATATCTCATGGGATGTAATATCGCAGTGAATTATTTTATTCAAGTAGGTCAGTTGGTTTTCCCTTTTTGCATGGCACCAGAATACACACATTTTAACTTTGCATTTCTAATGCAGAATAATGCAGGAGTGACTCCAATGCTCTTATGCTGTACAGTCTACTTGGGCATTCATAAACAATCAAAACGTGCCTGCAACAATCCTACAATACTTGAACTGGATTCATGTAGCAAATGTGCATCGAAATGCCAAAATCTAAGGGCTCTGATGCTTTCGTGTAGAAGAGCCAAAAACAACCTGCATTTGGCTGTTTCCCACACCATGTTTCTAGTGCTCCTGTAGAATCACCCTTATCACAAGAGGAAGAGTGTACATAAGCACCAGGGAAGCAAGCTAGGTCCTCTGTTAACTGTATGTATGTGGTAAAATAATAATGTTTGTAGGTGCAGTGAGGTGGGGAAGGGAATGGTAAGCTGGTCAGGAAGAAGGAAACTTACAGCAATGAGTGATGTTGAAGGAACTGAAGTGGAACAAATGGCAATTTGTAATTGATGCATAAGATTTACACTGGATGGTCTGTGTAAAGAGTGTTACTTTCAGACACCAATAACTGAACAATCTAGGCTGTATTCTTGTTTCACGTAACATTTTTTTAGAAGAAATTCAGCTTTATTTACGTTGATTAAAAATTTATTTACTAGTAATTATGTTATGTGAATGTAAGTTGTACCTGGTAGGTAAAGTATGACACGTGTTCCAGATTACTTTAGTTGGCGTATTATTAATAAAGTTACAGAGAACCATAACTGGAACTCTTGTATTTTAAAGACATAAAATGCCCATCAGGGCATCTTCATAGCTGACTTTGTATGCTCTATTTTCACATTTTCCTGGGATATGTTGGATGATCTGACGCACTGAACTGCAGTAGAGTGATGTGGAGGGCAGCTTGCCTCACTTGTACAATTAGTTTTTACATGCCAAATCTCGCTCACAATCCATTTAGGGTTGACCATACACACCCTACAAGGCTGCTCGAAAAGTTATGGTTCTGCTGTTGTGCCAGATAACGTCTGTCATGTAGCTGGGCTTTAAGTATAGGTTTAAAAGTGGTTTTTATGTTCCACAAACTCACTACAAAACACATGTTCAAAAATTTGACATTAACAACACAGAGTACAAGAAAACTTCATACTCTTAATAGCAAATTTTAAGGGCTCAATTCAGGCTATCTATCAAGTATAACTTTGGGACATGAAAATGGGGACATTTTGTGCTTTTGCTGTCAGCTGCAGCTGCAGGATTATTAAATTCTGTGTTTTTAAGCATACATCATAATTTATATTTCTAAGCAAGAAATAAACATGTATGGTAGGGCTATTACTTAAATAAATAATTATGATATTTACGAAAGTTACAAATAAAAAACCTGCAATATATTGACTCCTGTATACCATCAAGTCCATTTCCATTTTCAATATTGTATCCCAACAGGGTGTACAAGATTGTAAATGGAGAGAGTGGCTGGGGTAAGTTAACTGGACTGAAATTAGTTCTTTCCGCGTGCCGCCCCAGGACCGGATAGAGCTAACTTCAGTTCTAACTTACAGCCTGCCTATTAACTAAGGCAGAGTAGGCACAGAGGAAAGGAAATAGCATCAAGATATCCATGCACATAATCAATTTTTTTAACTATGTACATACTGTTTTATGTTTGTATATAGCTTGACAAGTCCAAACCCAGTCAGTAATGGGTGTACTTGTGATGCTGAATAAATAAATAGATGATATGGAGTAGAAAAAAATAGGTAGGCAGCCTGTGCTTAGTGGCATTTACTTTTGAAGATTTGTTTCTGATGTAAACTGCCTACCACTTGAAAGACATAACTGTAGATGTGGTGCATTAGAGCTGATGTGTTTTTAAGACCTTAAGCACGAAATAATTGCCTCTTCGAAGTGCTATACACTCTACAAGAGGGTGGCGATCATTTGTGTCAGCTACAATAAATGTTGCACATCCTGGATGAGTTTCTGAATCGAGGGTTTACCTGTCCAATCCTTGATGTTCTGAAGCTGATGGAATGCTTAAAAAAGTCTAGAACTGTAGTTAAGGCCTACTTAAATGAGAATACTCTAAGTTTTAATATTTAACTTGAAAGTACAGTAACATAGTATTCAATAATGACATAAACCTCCTGAGGCAAGCAATTATTTTCCAAACAGTTAACTTATGCTGATGTAACAGATATTTCATGCTTTTGTAGGTGAAAAGTTATTCTGAACTGGTAACCTATGGTGCATCTGCAAGAGTTGTTCTGTGCAATTTTATGACATTCAGGGCCTACCTGACCAGAGCTTCCAATCAGTATGATTATAAACATAGAGGCCTACAGACATGTAAAAGCCCAGTAATTTCATTTACACCTTTGTGATGCATTTCAATGCAGGATGCGTTTCTAGATGCAGAGATAATTAAATAGATTTCAATCTAGTCTTTTGTGATTGTGGTTGACAAATAGGAGAGTTTGTTCCAAAAATTGGGCGATAATACATAAACTATGTATTTAAATATGTGATGTTAACATTATTCAAATTTGTTGTGATTTTAGTAATGTAAGGCCTATGCTCTTTGTAATGTATATATTGTAGTATGTAGTATAATATTTTGACTGTATCCCATACTACAAGTGCAAATGTACTTTAATGTAATCCAGTGGATAAATAAAATGAACTGAACTGAACTGGATCACTCTAGGCAGCTTTTGTTTAGGCCTGGCTATGTGTGTTGACAATAGGATAAAAACAAAATTTCTGTATAACCTTCATACCTTCAAGTCCACTATGCAGTACGCTACTGTTATTTCAGTTATCTGGGAGCCGGTTAAGTAACAAATTGGCCTGAACTAGGTCGGTTATATGTTAGGGTAGGCCTATAGGAACAAAAACAGTCTACGAGTCGTTCGCTAGTTCTTACAACAAAAGTCACACTGAATTATTAGTTTTGTTCGGAAAATTCACACAATCAATTTTCTTAAAGCCCTTATAGGTTATGCCAATTGCATGGAAATGCTTTGTGTACTATTAAAAAGGACACAAAAACATTCGTTTGGAATTTGGATGAAAATCGTCGGCAACATTTACAATATGTAGCAAAACGTTTGGCTGCAGTCTATTGACAACCAACAGATTGTTTTCAATACTGCTAAAATATAGTATCACAAAAATTCGTTTTTTATTTACGAATTACAATTACAGGCCCAAACTGTTTAATTACTGTCCAACATAACCATGCAATCTCATTCGAAAAATTAACAAAAAAAGTCGGCGTCACATTCTTCAAAATAAAACCACTGGAAAAGTTTTGAATAACTAAATTCGTGGTCGCAGCAATTGTGCTACGTCGTCAGAAATATTAATCGCATAAAATCTATTTTAACCTCTTCCACAGCATCCATTTTTTATTTTATGCTGTGTTTACATTCACTAAGGGACCTTAGCGAGTTAAGGGCCCGAATTTCGCCAGTTAAACTAAGGGCTAGTTAAAGGATTTTAAGTGTCCCTTAACATTAGGCGTATTTTAGCGGTTGAATTGGTAGTGGTACCTGTAAACAGAGCATTTTAAGCGCTCCTGTTTACAAGAGTGTTTGCAAACATGCTGCAACCAGGCTGAGGGTGTTTGCACGTTTCTGGCAACCGAGGCAGGAGGACGGTTACAGGCAGGGGGACGAAACTCATATGGGAGAAATGAATTCTTAAATCAAGAGCCAACATTGGGTTCACCAACCCCCGAACACAAAACTTTTAGGCCCTAATGGTTCTTTTTCATTGTATATTAAAGTTTTTACTTCCAAAGCCGTTTTGTCTTGATATTACTACAAAATATATAGATAATTTATTTTTAAAGTTCATTTATAAACTTCACGCTAATCAGTTGAATTTGTCTTCCCAATGTTGCCTTTCTGCGCTCTAACGAACTTTTCGTGGCTGGCTTGTTTGAGACAATTTTGTTTGAAATGTGTTATTTTGAATTTGTTTCTGGAAATTGTTTAAAATAACGTATGACGAGGCAAGTGCAGATTTTATAGAAACATTTTAGTGTCGAGTTGTAAAGTTGCAAAGAAAATTTGTATTTTGGATGCTGAAAAATGTTAAACACAGGCAGTAAGGAAGTATGCATAGTAAATATGTCGCCACAGCAGAATATTTATAATTATGTACAGGAAATTTTGATACTACTAGTTTACTTTCCTCGTTCATATAGTTTATAACGAGAATGCGTGATGGTCAAGGAATTCAATTAATCATGTTTCAAATACAATAAGTAAATAATAACAAAGGGGCACACGAATGTAGTTTTTCCACGGAGCTACGCAGTGTCACCAATATATACCAGCTAAAAATGTTTGTTTCACCTCAGATTTACTGCTGTTAGGTTGGGAGCATTTTGTTAGGCGATGCGCTCTTGTTTGCAAAATTTAAGGATTCGACTTTAGTACAGGAGTTACGTCTCTCTCCCTTGTGTACTCTGTGGTTACAGGGTTTGTTCACAGGATGTTTACCTTAACTTTCATTTCCTGTTTTGTTTCGAACAAATCTGAAACCAAAACAAACTGTATTTATGTGAAATATGGACGAAACTTACGTTATTTTAAAATAAAATGATGCAATATTAATTTTTCATCACATACTGGTGCACAATTAAATTTATTTCTACAATTTACTATGTTGTACATGTAAAAAAATAGTGAAAGTAGTAGTTTATTTTCCAATAAACGTATTCGTGAAGAAGTATTTTCCTTTATACTGTCCAATTCAAGTCCTGATAAGACAATAACAAGTACACAATTTCGTAACTCCATGGCGGTAGCCATTTATGTTTACTGAATATTGCATTTTAGCGATTTCTTGTAAATGCAAACAGATTCGGCAAACGGTTGCTAACAGCTTGTGACCAATTCAACCGCTAAAATACGCCTATTGGTGAAACAGTCATTTGTGTTAAGGAACACTTAATTTTATTTTAAGGGTGTTGCGTTGCCGTACGCTGTCGGTGAGTGGTGTTGCCATGGGCGCCAGCTTCCCCGGGATTTACCGGGCGGAGAGCATGAGAGGGGGTCGTTCGGCCGTCAGCCGTAGGGGCACAGTAACGTAGACGTACATGTCAAGACACAGGGGTATTCACTTGGTGTGTGTGTGCATGAAATCCTAACCTTGTCAGAGCCAGGTTAGACGCTCAACACAGATCTCTCTTAAAGGCCTAGTGAGGTAAACACTTTCACAAGAATGTGTTCAAGACCAATGTTCAATTTCTTATTTACTTACGTAACATGATTTAAGTTGCACACGTGCGCCGCAGATTGCCCCGTACACATTGAGGTTCCCTGGCGGACACACACAGGATACACTTGACTAGGTAAACTTTACCTTATTCACTACACACAAATTATTAAAATGGAAAATATTACGTTACATGTTAAATTTACGTTGGGATCTAGGGCTGCACGGCTCTGAGGTGAATAGCAAATGGTTCCGGTATTAATTGAGTCTATTGCAGCTAAAAGTTAGTAAGACAACCTTGAAGACCTCAGAGCACGCGACATGCGTGCGGCCCGACCGAGCTCAATACCGAGACTGAGTTGCAAGATGGCGAGCACGTGGCGATCTCCCTCGTGCGCGCCACTCGCCAAATAAAAAGTTAAAAATAGCCTGAGATTGTTTTAGATGAAAGAACATACACAACACTGATGGAAATAATTAATAAAAATTTACTGTGATGAAACACAAAGAATAGATGAACATTTTAGACACTCGTGGATGATATAGTTGGTAGCAAAGATATTAATGAAACAATTACACAGCACTTGTGTTTGTCGGTACTTAATTGTTTTTGACGTGCCGACAGAACACACACTAGAAAACCTTTTCACAAACTCTTTTCAAAACATTAAAACCTGACAACAAAAATTAAAGTACTACCTTATACGTCTTTTTGGCGCGAGTATGCTGAAAATAACCACGTTACTATGGGAGATCTCTTAAGTCCCTTCTTGTTGACCGTCCCCAATTCCATTCCCTGTTGGGTCATTAAAACTGAAATGTTTGGAATGTTTATCATTACGCTGGTGTGATACACTGCCAAGTTACAGACTAAAACCTACGTGTCACTTACGTGGCTAATTTCTACGTGAGGAGAGAGAGTTCGATTAAACGACCAATGGCCGGTGATACTACGAATGTCTTGTATTGTGATAATTAGTTTGTTCATTTGTTGTGTCGTTAGTGAGTTACCTCTTGGTAAATTTTGCCACGTGGGTGAGCGTAATCCGATATGCGGATGTTGTGTTCCCGTTCCTACCTGGCTGATGTTCCATGCACACGTCGTCGGGTGCACAGCTGACGTTGTGTGCGCGGGGCACTGTTGACGGTGATGGTGGCGCTGTAGGGACAAACGGGCTAGGGTGGTTGGCGTCAAGGGACCCCTAAAGTTTATGGGTTGTTGGTGAAACCGGCCCTAGAACTTCTTAGCTCTATTTTGCGAATCAAAATGAAACTTGAAGAAAATAACAAGTGCTGTGTCAACTTCGAACCTTCTCAGGCAATGTTGAATTTCTCTTCAGAGATTTACAAGAAAGAAACACATGAAGTAGGTAAAGAGGAGGAGATTGAAGAAATTTTGAGATCTGAGTAATTTTAAAGTGGGTACCTATATATATCAAACAATTTTTATTTTTATTGTTTCTATTCCGGTTTTCAATGTGTGTTGAGTGTTTCATAAGTTCACTCCTGAAAAATCACAACTACCATTTGTGCACCATGCAACGTAGCTATTACTAGACATATTAAAGCGAATTTAATTGCATTATTGTGGAACTGTATTTTGTTTGGAATTGAACACATTAATACAATATTTAAATACGGTATCGCTAAAAATGAGAAAATCTCATATTGTTAGGAATCCCAGTTACTTGACCCTGAAACAGGTATTTCAAGTGTTTAAACTTTATTTCTATAGCAGTATATTATAAACCATAGAAATGTTGGTGAGTTTTTAAATATTTTGTTTCGTAGCTAGAAAGAAGAAAATTAACTATGTATATTTTGTCACAAATGTCGATTTGCATGCTAATCAAGCAACACAACACATGTACTTCTTCTTTTTTTATATTATTGAGTTTTAATTTAATTTGTTAAATTTAGTTACACACAGGAAGCTGATCTCATAAGAAAAATATATTTTGGGCTACTTCTAGAAAATTGGTTTCAAATGAATAGACTTGTACTGAACGTTGAAAAAACTAGATACATTCACTTTACTAAACAAGGCAGAGACGACACACCAATCCTAACAAACTATAACAACAACGTAATTGAAGAAGTAGCAGTTGTAAATTTTTTAGGATTACAATTGGACAAGAAGCTATCATGGCTTCATCATATACAATCATTAGAACTTAAGCTTTCATCAACTTGTTTCATGTTACGGGCTCTTCAGACTATGTTAGATACAAAAACTCTACAATTGGTATATTTTGCGCACTTTCATACAGTTATGACCTATGGAATTGAATTTTGGGGAAACTCTAGCCACAGTAACAGAATATTCATAATACAAAAGAAGGCTCTACGCATTGTATTTAACATAAAAAAAAAAGGAATACCTGCAAACCCCTCTTTCTAAATTATAATAAAAAAACAGTTTATACTGAATACATCATACATTTACTTAAGTTTGTTAAGCGCAATATACATACATACCTAAAAAATGACAATATACACCACTACTGTAAAAGAAATAGTCATAAAGCCCGTGTGCCACGATGGAATGACCTGTACAAGCACTTGCGCAAGTTCTTGTTTCCTAGCCTCCATGGAAGCAGCTGTGGAAGGTTCTATGGAATAAAACTGTGCCACGATACCAGAACAGGGTTATTCATACATCCGTGATTCAATACATTGTTTATATACTTGTATGCTGTGTTATGTTTACATATTACTGTGGCATTTTATGGCATATTTTTAACTTTTAGCACGAGAGAGCTTTATGCAGCTATCAATTAAATTTACATGATAATTACATAAATCGTAACCTAGAACGACATTATTCTGTGGTAATGGAGTAGTGTGAGAAGTGACAAGTGTTTTTAATTGGTTCACTTAAATTTATACTTGCTTGTTTCATCAAATAAACGTGATAGAGGCAGCAATCAAAATTTTCGATAAGTTTCTTTGTGTTTAAAAGCAAATATCTTTTGAAAAGAAGACACTGAAAGCAAAATTTCCAGTGTGCCGGAAAATTGAAGAAGCCTACTTAAGAAAGTTTGCACCAGCAGTTTTATATCAGGTAAGTCATGTACTTTTTTTTCTTTTAGTTAGGTATTTGACTTCTGCGAAGGTAAATACCAAGAGTAGCTACTTATCGTGTACCTGCCAAACTATTGATTTTAGACTTACAGTTTATTGATGAAAAATGTTTCTAGTGACGTTATAAGTAGTCCTACGTATAAAAAATTTAGGTTAGTTTACATATAGTTTAAGTAAGTTTAGGTTAAGTTAGGTAACCTAACCTTAAATTAGGTTAGGTAAAGTTAGGTTACCTAACATAATGTAACTTAAACTAAGCTAACAAAAAATTTTTTTACGTAGGCGTACTTAGAATGTCAATAGAAACAATTTTATCAGTAAACTATGTGTCTAAAATCAGTAGTTTGGCGGGTACTTGATGAGTAGCTAAACTTGATATTTACCCTAGTGTAGTGCAAGTCGAAACATATAAGTTAAAAAAATAAACAACAATTTTCGGTTGGTGGTTAGGTTTGTATGAAAACTTTTGGAAAGTTAATTTATCCTCTTATTGATTATTTGAAAGTAAAATACAAGCTGAATCTCTCATAAATTAAAATAAAGCAAATTCCATATCCTTGAGTAACATAACCCATTGTACAATCAATAGAATAATTTTAAAAAATTAAGTTCCCCATATTTTATGAATTTTTTGTATTTAAAGAAATTCAAGGAAGTACGATACGTTCATGTCGCTTGTATTTTTATCTTTTTCGGTTATTCGTATCGTTCTT
Organism: Medauroidea extradentata; assembly: GCA_003012365.1. Taxonomy (NCBI): domain Eukaryota; kingdom Metazoa; phylum Arthropoda; class Insecta; order Phasmatodea; family Phasmatidae; genus Medauroidea; species Medauroidea extradentata. The sequence continues at coordinate 1,358 of PNEQ01107295.1, read as the reverse complement.
TCAGATGCCTACACGACAAGTTGACATATTTTACAAAATATACACTACAGTACAAGTATACAGGAGTGCGTAAACCTTTTTGTTCACTTTTAGTTGTTCACCTTCTTGTAACAGCTATTTCAAACAATCCTGCGATTGAAGATGCATGGACAGGTTGTTTCATTTGTGTACACAGGAATACATCAAAATTTTATTACGGTGTAGCTGCACAGCACCGCACAAACCTGTGATGCACTACACTACACAAAATTGCACAAAACAAACCTGTAAAGTGTTGGAGGATAGGGAATAATAGCGAAAATGTTCACAGCAGAACAGATCGGGTAGGCAGTCTATGCTTAGGTTGGTGAGGGAGTGGAATTTGCTTTAGGAGGAGCAAGTGAGGGTGGTTAGAAGGTAAAGTAGGGAATTGGTAGGTGGTTTGATATGTCCACAGCCTTTGTCAGCTGAAAAAATCTTATTTTTGAAATGTGTCCAAAACAATGTTGTGTATTGTTTTACTAAGATAATTTTTAACTGTTTCAGGAAAACCGCTGTCAGTACTTCCTATATCCTTATGGCGTACCATTTGGTTTACAAGACTACAACAAGTATTATCTCATCATAGAGGTATAAGAGAATGGTAACCAGATCTCATCAGTTGTGCTACCGCTGTCAACAGCTAGTTCTGAACTGCAACTTCTTGAAGATGGCGTGTCACCAGTTGTCGTGGAATTGTGAGAGTATGTGGTGGACAAGGTTGTGTGCAAAGTGCTCAGACTGATTCTGTGAAGTTGTACAAGATTAGTTGAGTGAGTGGAATATTGTGAAGATGGCTGTGTTTGTACCACTGCATTATAAGTTATCATCGAAGTGCAGTACTAGTACATGAGTAGGCCTCAGTACTTAGTTTAGCGAAATTTATGTTCCAATGTATTTTTTAATTTGCATCAAGATACAAGTCAAGTTTTGTGTTAATTGAACGAGTATTCATTTGGAAGGGTGGATTTTCCCAACTTGTTACAGGAATACAAAACTCATGAGTGACTTGTTGGAAAAAATATATAAGTTAACTTACTTAATTTTAACTTCATAACCTAATAGTAGTTTTTACTGAATAAATAAATTTGACATATCTAAAATTATATTGTGATGCTGGTTTTCTAGCTATATTTGAACGTAAGCCACCGTGTTGTAAAATAAACATAAAATATTAAGGACTGCTTATTCACTTTGTCACAAATATTTTCAGCAAGTTTATTTATATTCTGATATGAGCGACTGATTTTAATATGTATGCCTGAACTGTACTTTTACAATTGTTTTTCAATAAATGCTTTAATATTTATAGCTCTCAATTGTGAAATTAATGTGTTATT
>PNEQ01107276.1:0-21399 GCA_003012365.1 Medauroidea extradentata | reverse complement strand
GACAACGTGCTGCTAGGTTTTCTCTGCAACGTTGCTACTGAAACATTTCTGGCACGTGCAGACAACGTGCTGCTAGGTTTTCTCTGCAACGTTGCTACTGAAACATTTCTGGCACGTGCAGACAACATGCTGCTAGGTTTTCTCTGCAACGTTGCTACTGAAACATTTCTGGCACGTGCAGGCAACGTGCTGCTAGGTTTCCTCTGCAACGTTGCTACTGAAACGTTTCTTGCACATGTAGGCAACATGTTTACATAGTCTGTGACGAACTTAGCACATTGTAACGTTGTAGCAACGTTTCCAGCACCACCTGTGCTGTTAGGGTTGCAGCCGAACTATTCCTTTTTTAGCAACGGAGAGGAATTCATTCTTCAAAGTTAGCCATGTTTCAATGAAAACTTCTCTGGTCTTAAAGATAAAATTCGAAACTATATATATATTAATTTTCTGGATGGTCTTCAGATTCACTTGCAAGGACCCTGCAGCCACGTCAATGCTTTTTCTCGTAAATAAATACGAAGTTTTGTAACGTGACACATTCAGTTGGAGACCCGCTGGTTAAAATCCTCGCAGTAAAACACTGATTCTTGGCAAAAATGTTTCTTGCACCAACTTTTTTTAAATGTCCTTACTAAAAAAACATCTGCATATCAGCTTCATGGTAACTGTCAGCATATATTTCCGCAGAGGCGTCTTTCATTTAGCTGTGAGGTTATGGTGGTACCAAACTTCTGTGTTTAGACATAAAACGTTGGTGCAAAATCATGTAAACAGAAGATCGGTAGCTCTGCCAATCAATTCAACGGGCGTGTGTGACGTAACGAACGGAAGTATAGAAGCTACTATGACTTCTTTACAGTTGTCTTTGTGGGATGATTTTGAACAATAAGGACAAACTGCAGGCCTCGGGATATTCAAATGATATTTGTGACCATGTTTCTAAAATATTATTTAAAAGCTAGGACACGTAAAATTAGGTTTATTTCAAATGCAAAAACTTTCGTAATTTGGATGAAAATGTTTTTTATGTACAGTACTGTCTTTAAAGAGATTTTCAATGACTAAATTTTTTAATATTCTCAATTATTGCGACGCCATTCGCTGTCGAAGAAAACTGAAAATAAAAAAAAAGGAAATGTTCAGAGAATGCTTTATTCAACAGGATTAATACGTAACATTATATTTCCAGAACTAAATTGGTTCAAGTAACATAAACTACTGCTGGGTTGCGTCTCATAGTTGTGCCGTGTTTTTGCGGTTCATATATTGTCAAATCAAGCCTCTAACCTGGGTTCTCTTCCTTGGTCGTACCTGTTCTTTTTTCTTCATTTATTGTTACTTCGCTGTCATTATTTTATTTAACCTTACTTCATTAATGGAAACTTTTGTTGCGTATTTACCCTGTTTACTAAAGCATACTATGCTTATTCGGTATTTCCTACTCTCTTTAGTTTTCTTTACCAGACATCTGCATCGCAATGGAGTATGTCCTAATGTTATATCCAGGTAGTAAAGATTTTAGCGTGTTTCACATACTGGTAAGTTAAATAATAAGCGTTTGATTAATGATCAATTTCTGATATAGCCAAGTAATGATGGCATTATTTGAGCATTCCATTTGGTAAACTGGCCAGTGCTCGTAGCAGCAAGTGGAAAGCTGCCGTCTTCTTGGAGCTATCTGTCATGTTGTCCTGGCTAGACTACATTAAAATTGAAAGTTTAGTATTACAAACTGCGAAACGGTTACATTCCCTCGCAATCGCGTATGTCCGCAAATATGGTTCAGTAAAGTTAGAGTGAGCGTAGCATTATTCTCAGCGAATACTCGACTGTGCACTCACTTTTCTGTAGAATGAGTCGATCTCTTCACTGATGTTGCCAACCCACCCTGGAAAGAAGAGAACGTCATTACCATAATCGATTAAACTCAAATATATGTGCTCAGTTTGTGCTAACTTGTGCCGCAAATATCGCCTCTTACGACGACTATTACTGGAGATCCGGGCATTATAACCTGATTTCCTGACGAAAATATTTGTGTGCCATTTACTTTCAGTGTTATGTGTGTACATCAGCAGCCCTGTTTCATGGCCAGTAATTTCATATTTTAACTACCACTTGTCTTGGGGTTCAACCAGCCAATCACAGGCGTACATTGACGCAATAAATGAAGTCAAATGAGTGCGCGGGAGATGTTGGTCAGCGCTCAACATCGAGGTATTTAGCGCTGGTGAGCGGTGACATGAGGTGAGAATGGAGCAGGTCCGGAATGAGATGTCGGGGAAAACTGGAGATCCCCGAGAAAAAAAACGCCGAACAGCGGAATCGTTCGGCGCGATTCCCACTCTCGAAAATCCGGGCACCGACCCTGCCGGGAATCTAACTATAGGATCGCCAAGTGGGAGGCAAATGATCGGACCATTCAGCCGCCACGTCCCTTCTAAACAAAGATATGCTGTCAATAACCATGAAACACAGCTGCGAAGTGCACGTAAGGCACTGGAATAAAGTTGTGCAAAATCTTTCGCGACAAGAATCTCAGCTCTGCCAGTCATTTTAAGGCCTTGTTACGGAGTTTTGCAGTGATTTCGAAAATATTTTTTTATTGCTATCTAATACTCATATCAAAATTTTGCTGCACAATTTTGACACTTATATGTTATAACTTGTAGCTGAATTTTTTGTAGAATTATACTGAACGGTTTTTTTAGATTTCATTATCCAAAGCACCACGTTTTTCGTCGTGAAAATATGCAAAAATGAAGGAAATTATTTTTTGCTGGCGAATGGTACAATATTTTAAAAACCGCGTCCACAGTATTGTGCATCGTGTGAATGCACATTGACTCAAATTTTTTTCAAAACTTTTGGTTAAAAATATTTGAGTTATTGGCACCAGTCTTTAAAAAATTCGGGAACAAGCCCTTAAGGTATAATAATGAAGTTACGTAGGCATATTGTGCATGCCCGCTTGGTGATTTAAAATTCTGCAATAGGAATTTCCCTGTTTTAAAAGACGTTCTAAATGCCCGTTTTTCTAGTGCGCAACGCGCTGTGGTTTAAGCGTGCGGTGCTAACCCGTGACTATACACAACACTGACTTGTCTGTGGCAGTGTAGGGCAGATACGTTTTTCAGCCAGTAACATGTTAGAGAATCAAGGAAGAAATAATTCTGTACTACCTCGCTCTACAGAACACATCTTAATTTGACATGGTTTGTACGCACACTGATTCCTCCTGCTTGTATTGTACAGCCGGAGCAAATATTGCACGCTCTGGAACACAACCACACTACGCCGCTATACTGTTGGCAGCTTTCACATTCACGAAATGAACACTGAACCCCAGATGAAAGGCAGGGCCTACAAGTCAAAAAAATTCTTAACGAGTTCCAAATAATTACTTTTCACTGGGTTTTCTAAATTATTCATCAGCATGAGGGGTAATTCCATTTTAAATAAAACTTAGTTATTTAAATCCAAACTCATTGTTTTTAAAAATATAAATTACATACTTCTTGATTTCGATTATATACAGGATGTTAACAAAAATCACCTACAAACTCCGGCAGGTGATTCCTTGAGAAAAATAAAGGAGGAAACATGCAAGACACGTTGTACGTGATCGTGATATTAAAGGAGTAATTTGCCTTTGAAAATCAAATTTTAAAACTTTGACTTCCCCATAAACCAGACAGTGATCGACGTAAACTGACAAAACTCGGGATATTACTTCAAGACAATAAGGCCGACAAACCAACAGTAAGCGTTAGTTGATACCTTCTACCCTTGCGAAAATAAAAGGGGTGGCATCCTTTAAATGACTGACAACTTTTTTAGCGTCACGGTTATCCAACATTTAAGAGTGAATTATTGGGAAATGTGACCTTAGTGAGCAGGTAATGTCTACTTGAATACACACATGTTCTTGGAGGCTAGCCTACATGTCTGTGAACCCGCGAATTTTTCCTGTCTCTACTTATAGGATGTGCTCCTCGTACGATATATATTTTATTCATTGCCTCTGGCGATCATATGCGCCTTTCGAATCTCTAAATTAATCGTCATGTTTCATAAACTTGTCTCCGTTTAATGCGTCTGGTTGTAGAAATATGTTGGGGCATGTCTGAAGGTCTTCGGAGATCCGGTCTTCTACATGCAGGTCCTTGCCCTCTTGTTCTGTTACTTGTGCTATATTCCGGCATTATTGATCGCTGCACTGTAAAATTAGCTAGAGCCCTCGTGCAGAAACAGTGAACAGATAATATACGAATATGTTGTGCAAGTTAAATGTCAAATAACAATGGAATGTATACCATTTGGAAACCGCGGCAGACGACTATATTTAATTTACTCACTATTTGGCATTTATTTTCGTATGAAAACTCGTGTAATATGAACTGCTGTGTTCTGTTGGGTACATACCACTGTTGGCTAATGTTGGTAAGTTTTAGAATAATCACGGTCACATAACATTATTAATAACACAAAAAATTAGCAATAAAATTAATGAACTCACCAACGAAGCCCAGGAATGCCTGGAGTACACTCGGTGTGTAGTGGAAATCAAAAGGCGAGGACCGAAATTCAAAACACATAAGGACCAGCCAAGGTGCATGAAAAGAGCGACAAAATATGGGCAAAGACAACGAGGACGTCTATATTTATTTTGACTTTTTTTGTTGCCATTATATAATGACGATTTTCCTTCTTTTAATTTTAGAATCATTTGCATCGTCTTTTTTACAACAGCCTTCTTCCTTGGCGTGTTTCTTGTGATAAGTCGTTCGAAGTAACCTCGTGTTTCCTGCCACTCAGTGGCATTCGTTATTTATAGCGTTTATTCAGCAAGAAGCTCCAGTTTATAAAACTTTCCTGAAAAACCCCATAAAAATATGCTATTAACACTTGTGCAGTTTCTGAATACGGTAACATGTTGGACTCGCATACGGGAGGACACAGTTTCGATCCCCGGCCCAGAGCATCCTGGTTTTGAATTTCCATAGTTTCCCCGATATCGTTTCAGGCGAATGCTGGGATGGTCCCGTAAGGGCGCGGCCACCGCAATTTTCATCACCATTTTTTAATTTTTTATTTGTAGCAGATATTTTTTCCTTATCTTAGATACAAAATGTGACTAAATTTGGCTCTTACGAATTTTTTTTTATCTCTCTTAGTTTTCGCGTAATGGCTTGTTAAAATCATATTTTGCATGTTTCCGTATTAACGACTACACTAAAATCAACTGATATGAAATACTAAAAAAAAATCACAGTAGATAAAGACATTGCAGGCTATTATGACATGCTCATAAATTTAAAGAATAAAAATTATTTAAATAATAAATAAAACTGAAACTGAAAATAAAAATTTAACAAATTCAATATTTTTAATAGAAATAATTTTTATTCTGTAGTTTTATGAGCATGGCATTGTAGCTTGTAATGTCTTTACCCACTGTGATTTTTTTGAGTGTGGCATATCAGTTGGTTTTAGTGTAGTTGCTTGAACCGAAACATGCAAAATATGACTTTAACAAGCCATTACGCGTAAACCATGAGAGATAAAAAAATTTCATAAGAGCCTAATTTAGTCACATTTTGTGTCTAAAATAAAAAAAAATATCTGGTACAAATACAAAATAAAATAATGATGATGAAAATTGTGGTATACCGCGCCCTTAACAATGGCCATGGCCGACTCCTCTCCCAGCTTCTGTTATTGTACCAAGTTGTGTCACCGTCTATAATGACCTTGCTGTTGACTAGACGTAAAACCCACTTACCACACCAAATATACTGTAGACAGTAAAATATAATAACTAGGGACCCTGTTTTTCCACGAAAATAATTTTGTCCCAGTTTGTTTCAATGCCTTACATGCACTTCTGCAATTCTGCTTCATGGTTATTGGCAGCGAGTCTGTGTGAAGAGTCGTACATAATTTGACTGGGCCAATAACAACAACGTTCCTGTTACACCACACGTTTGTGATTTGGCGGCAGAGTCCCAAGGCTCGTGACAGTTAAAATATCCAATCACTGATCACGAAGCAGAACTGCAGGTGTGCACGTAAGGCACAGAGACAAAGTGAGGCAAAATTCTTTCCGCGAAAATCAACGGTCCCTAGTAACAGCAGTATGGCATTAACCTTTTCATAACATAATATAGCTGTACCATAGTTGTTACAGCTACTGATTTATTATGTGGAAATCATTTTGCTAGAGTTATTTTTAAATGCACATATGCAGCCATGGCAAGTGGTGATTGATTCAATGTTCTTATCTCTGACAGTTGTAGACGGGAAAAATTCGTGTGTTCTCTGACATGTAGGTTAGCCTCCAAGAATGTATGTGTACTCAAGTAGACTGCAACTTCTCATTGGCTGCTCGCTGTCAGAGTTACCACTTGAATGGACCTACATTTAGTTGCTTCTTTATGATTGGCTGAGCGCCATCCAGAAGGTGTGAACTAAGGGCCGATATTATAAACCTCTTTCGATTGAGAACCAACTGCTATCCCTATAGAGAAAGCATTGGTGAGCAGTTGGTTGTCATTCGAAAGAGGTCTATAGGTTCAGCCCTAAGTCAAGGTCCAATTCGTAAATAGATGTGACATGCCGTTGTTTCGATTATAGCTAGGGCCACGATAGTTTTCGCGAAAATATTTTTGTAGCACTTTGGTTCAGTGCCTTACGTGCGCACCTGCATCTCTGGTTTGTGGTCAGTGATTGGATGCCTTAACATACAACGTCTGGAGGTTAAACCTGCAAATGACAGACGTGATGTGTGGCAGTTATCCGTGTACTGATTGGCACAGTCAAATGAATAATGAATGATTCTGCACAAAAACACTCTGCGAATAATCGCGAAAACTACCGGGCCCTAGTTATAGCTTTAGCGTAAATGAAAAAGTATTTTTTTTCAGGTCTCTGCTCATAGTCTGGGGTGTGTAACCCTGCCATGTTAGATGCGTGTGGTGAAGCAGTAGCCTTGTTCTGCTTCGCACAAACAAATGAGCGATGCCATTGCACACAGACATGCTGCCAATAACCATGAAGCACGGCTGCTTACGTGCTTGTAAGGCATTGAAACAAGTTGAATCAAAATTATTTATGTAAAATTTTAGTGACTGTAGTAATTATAAAAATGTTAACTTCGAATGATTAACTTACCTCATGTTACAACTAGGCAAGACACATAATTTTTGCTGTCAATGAAATGCATGTCATGTTGTGATGTGTTTCGAACATTAAATTTTTACAATTTATTAAAGCATATGTTTGTCTTTGAGGATTAGAGTTCACTTTAGGAACGCGGTTGGCCCAGCAGATAGGAAGATCGCTCACCATCTTAGCGATCCGAATTCGGTTCCCAGCGAGTTCGAACCAGGCTTTTGCACGTGCGTTTAATGCCGGAAGATTGTTTCACGTGAAGTCTTCCGTTTCTCTTGCTCTACCATTCCGACGTCTATCTCATATCATCCCTCACGAGCGCTGATAATCTCGCTGGGACTTAAATAACCGCTATTCCTGGCCTCTAATACGTCTTCCAGTATTACGATTTAGTAGGAATTGTTCTTTTAAGACATATTTCGCACATTAGCTTTCTAATTGGCACAGTTAATTCAAAATAAATACTATGTGGGTTGGACCCCTTCTGCGTAACTCCGTCCGTAAGCTTGGACTGAAATCTCTCCATTAACTCGTAAGTTGACGTTTTAGCTGAATGAGTTTTGGACACCGACTAACCTGAACAAACTTTTAGCAATAAGACAAAAGGAAGAATATTTAAATCTAATTTTTTATCTTAAAGAAACCGGTTTATGAGTCTCACAGAATTTATATTCTGACAACGTGTCTGTAACTGTTGTCGGACATGTATCTCATAAAGCATTACTAATATTAAATATTAACATAAACACCGTTTAAAAATTTCAGAAATAACTCGTGTTTACGTAATATTTTAGTTAATATAAACTGCTTTAGATTACCAGCTGTCAGGCACAAGTTATTAAACGCAGAGAAAATTAGAATGTGGTAAATTATACGGATTCTTTTCAGCTTTGGGAAAAGTTATTTAGATTTAAGCATGTAATAAAAGGAACACAGTCCCTTTCATCCGCTGTCATGTTAATTGTAGGTTGTACGGGATGAAGTGATAGGTCTAATTTTGATCGCCTTGATTGCCAACTAAAAGTGGGTATACGAGGTACGAGGTCACCATCCCTATTTGTGTCTCTGTAGGTGTGTGTGTGTGTCTCGCCCCCCCCCCCCCAAAAAAAATTAGAAACGTCGGACTGATTTTCATAAAACTTAGTACACCTATACTACTTAGTAACCTATAATTTCTTCTGTGTAATTCATTCATCGTGTTTGAATATTTTAAAAATGGTGACCGTTGTTATATTTTTAGAATAATGTGACAAACCTAAAGAAGTATTTTTCCGACTTTCATTAAACACGGTTCACGTATACTTCTTAGTACGGTGACTCGGCGTTTGTGCATTTAGTTTATCTTGTTCGTATTTTCAAAACGGTGGGTATTTTGGAATTTTGCGATCTTGCTAAATATCTACGGCACCGTACGTAAAATCATTACCATACTCGGTACACTTCATTATCTCGCAATGTGACCAGTTTTATTTATTTAGTTCATGACAATTTCCAAGTTCATATTTAAGAAATGGCAGCTGTTTTAAATTTCAAGCGTATTATTACATGTCTAAGGATATATTTTTAGAATGTTATTAATATCGGTACACTTAAATTAAGTACAACGTTAGCTGGCATGACTTTTGTGTGTTCCGTTCATGCCGTGTTCGTTGCATTTTTTATAATGATGGCCATTTATATTAGGCCTGTAAATATTTTTTGCAAAATATCATCTTTGAGGAAATAGTTCCTAGAATATCTTCAAACTTATTACGCATATTTTTCTTAGTAAAGTTACTCTACTTTTGTAAATTTCATTCGCGTAGTGTTTCGTTTAATAATTGCGCGTCTTTTTTATATTTTCAGAATAATACGACATATCTGTAGAATTTAGTCAAAACTTGATGCATATGTATTTCTTAGTAAGCTGACTTTATTTATGTGTTTTTCGTTCCGCCCGCATTCATATTTACAAAATGACCGTTATTTTAACATCCATCGATCACTGAAGATACGTAAGGTATTTTTTTATAATTTCATCGAACACAGTATTCAGAAAGTACATAGTAAAATTACGTGGTTTTAAATATTTAGTTAATGCTATAATTATATTTTAAATTTGGCGGTATTTCTAAAATATTTTTACCATAATACGACGTATTTAAGAAAATACTTTTCAGAAAAGAGTTTTACTTTATAAACTCATTAATGTTGTAGTTGTGTTGTGATAATTACCGACATATTTTATTTTTCACAACATTATGTCTGACGCAATATTTTTTTTGAAACTTGTTAAATTTTGTACACACACAATCCACAACTAAGAAAGCTGACATGACTTTTGTAGCTTTAGTTTTCTGTCATATTCATACTATTACAATGATGGCTACTTTTGTATTCCTATCCTAATATGATGTAAGTTTATTTTTCCGATTTCCTTCAACACATCTACTACATAGTAGAAGTGACTTACCTTAAATGTGGTTAGTTTTTTACGTGATAGTATTTAACTGGCGGATTATTGAAGGGGTTTTTTTTTCGTACATGAAACTTATATGAAGAACCTATTTTTTTCTAGAAAGTCGCTGAAACTGGTAGAACCGTTTTATTTTTGTTTTTACTGTGTTAGTATTTTCGAAATGGTGGCTACTTTATCATAATATAATCACAGGTAATATTAAATAATCATTTTACGGAGTTTTATGTAACGCATCTCAGTATATACACTCTACACAGTAAGATATATATATATATATATATATAATTTTGTATTTTGGTAATCGACTGTTCTTTATGTCAAAATATATCAGTTAGCTATCTGAACATTTTTGAACGCACTAGGCATCTGAAAAAAGAGTTTTCAAATTTTTTATAAAACTCGGTACACATTTAGTACTAAGAAAGTAAAAATGCCTATAGTATTTTATGTTCAGGCCATGTTCATATTTACAAAATAGAGGAATTTGAAAATATCCTTACCGCGTAAGATATAAAAATATACTAAGAATCAGGGTTTTATAAAACTTGGTACGTATGCAGTATCTAACGCAGTGATTTCAGTTCTATGTGTTTTATTCATACAACATTCTGTTTTTCAACTTGTATATTTGTTAACATTTCGATTACATGAAATTTCTGAGATCGAGTTTTCGAATTTTTTTAGCTTTGGGTGATTTTAAATACTAGATACGGTAACGTAAATGTAAAGGTGTTGTATTATACATCCTTTAAGTTCGGGATTTGTAGACAAGAATTCATGTTTTTTTTATACACGTATGTCAATAATACGTTACTTATGTATAACAAATTAAATTTTATACACATTATTATTCAACTTTGATTTACCTACTCTATATTATTGTCGTCCCACCATGTAGGAAGATAGCATGAGAGTTAATAAACATAATATTATTTAATATTTCTAGATATGTGTGCACAGTAAAAAGAAAGTACATTTACAAGGAAATCTTGAAAACAAATAGAACAATATCGGTCAGGTAATAAATGTGAGATGTCCGAAACCTTTTAAAGTGGTTATAAATATTGTGAACACCTTTAGGAACTAGTAAAATGAATGTTAATAAAAATTGAAGACCATATGTTCTTAGTTAAGTACAATATATTTCCCTGAACAATGATAGCTTTTTGTTTACTAGCAGCGTAACAGGACATGCTTAGATTTAAACATTTATTTGCATACGTTTGAATTTTTAATAGCTGCCTCATACGTGTATAAATTGCTGTCTATGTGATTTCATCTGTAAACACCTTAACGCAGGGATGTCCAACACTATGCCCGCGGGCCAAACGGTGGCCCGCCACTACATTTCAAATGGTCCACCAAAACTGACTGAATTGCACAATATTTCAAAGTTATTTACACAAACAGCAATTTTTTTAGTGCATATTTATCAGTGATCTTTTTCTAAATTCTGTGGAGACAGTGTTCGTACTTCACATAGTACAATGAACTGAGAATACTATGGAAACAAATGTTTAATGAAAGAAAATGGTTTATCGTACATAATTCTACAAAAAAAATTATATAAGAGTTGAACCGATAAAAAGTAGCAAATTTTTAATTTCACTTATTGTGGACCGTGTCATGAATTGGTTAAACTGTTTGGCTGTAGCTACGTAGCATGACAGGACATTTTAATTGGGTGTTTTGTTGCAATAACATTATTATTAATAATATTACATGGAAATACAACTACGTAGGATGGCACATCATGCGTAGTGTGTTACGAGGCACGTAGAATAGCGATTATTTTACGGCGTGATGCAGTCGTGGGTTGTTGGTGGGAGAACTGTGTTATCAGCGAGATAAAGTGCTCCTCGGAATATTCATGTGATGTGTCTGTGCTAGGTCACATACTGACGTAATAGGAAGGGTATAGGCATATAAGGGCATTACGGCATAGTCCAGTAAGTTGAGTGGAGTTCAGTGATAACTAGAGATGATTATAGGTTTGTTCTGGTGCCCTGAGATTTTTACTACTTCTGAGATTTTCCTGCTCTTTTCTTGCTCTTTTTCAATTCGGGCGTTCGATTCACCGGAAGTGTTTTTTTGGAAGGGTGTTCGGACGTCGAAAGTACTGCTCTTTTTCTCAGAAAGAGCATGAACTTTCTGCTCTTGCTGTCGAGGAAGAGCAGAAGAGCAGTGAGATGGAGAGCAGAGAAATTTGCACCAAATTTGAATATATTGTTTATTTTGTAAGAGAGACTTCAGTATTTTCGTTGCGTTGCGATGTTTGGCCAAACAGTGGAAGGCAATGAATTTACAGATGAAAATATTACGTTCGTAGCTGAAGGTGACTGATAAAATAAAATATTCAGTTTAATAAATCAGTCGTTAAGTAACAAACCGAACCTTGAAATGCCTTAAAAACTAATGACATGGGCAATCAAACAATAACATATACATATTTGGGCTCTGGCTAAATCATACATTTTTAATAGGCCCACATAAACCTGCATAAATGAATATCCAATGACATGGGCAATATAACAACAACATATATGTTTTTGTGATCGTGCAAAATCATAAATTTTGAATAGGTCTACATAAACCTGCATAAATGAATATCCAATTACATGGGCAATAAAACAATAACATACATTTTTTGTGCTCGGGAAAAATCGTAAATTTTGAATAGGCCTACATAAACCTGCATAAATGAATATCAGTTAAACTGCAGTGACGTAACTAGGCTGGTTTCCACCTGGAGAAATAACTATTTTTAGCACCCATTGGCCTATTCACTCTCTTCTTTAAAACATAAACCTCACAACCATATAATGTCATTTAAAAAAAATAAAGTTTGCGATCAGCTGATATAAAGTAAACAAAGGTTCTGACAGTTCCGCAGCTCGCGATTTTAAGGCGTTTGATTGGAAGTAGAAAAGAGCACTTCGATTCCTGCTCTTTCCTGCTTTTTTTCTACTACCAGAAAATCTCAACTTGCTCTCGAGCGCAGAAATCTCAGGGCGCCCGAACAAACCTTATATATCGCGGGAAAACCAAACTGTTTGTTGAACGTACGTTTACTTCATAAAAATAATTCTTGTCTTCACATATTCACTGAAAAATGTGTATGGTTGCAGGTACCGTACTTCTGTTAAAATAGGGACAACAAAACAGTTTGGTTGTCGGTACTACTCTGAACAGTTCCTTCAACAGTCTGTTTTGTAGACGTTACCATCTGATGTGTAAAAGCAACAAGGTTCTTTGTTTCTTCTACAAAACAGATAGTTGAAGGAACTGCCCAGAGTAGTACCAACAACCAAACTGTTTTGCTGTCCCTATTTTAACAGAAGTATGGTTCCTGCAACTATACTCTTTTTTCAGTGCACGCGGAGCTGTTGCCCTATTTGATTGAGCCAATAAGAAAAATATTACTTTGATACTTGATGCTGGTTTTTGGTCAACAGGCAACTACAATGTGCCAGACATACAGTATGTACGGAAATCCACGTTACAAACTTCTAGGGCTAGTAGAGGGGACTGAGTAGACAATATTTTGAACAGGGGACCGATTAAATGTCGCCACCTGCTATTTGCACCGACGCAGCGCAACGCAAGTACCGTACAGAGCAGGTTAAATTCTTCTTCTGTAGCATAACGTGAGTACATAATTTCAATGCAGCGCAAGCAGACGCAACGCAGGTGCAAATTTTGCGTTGCACCCGTAAAAGGCGATATTTAGTCGCCCCCCAGGAAGCCATGTCCGGAAATAAAAAAAATATGAAATGAGGTAAGACGTAAGATCCCGAATTAAGCGACGTTTGACTCATTGCAGAAGAAAGTCACATTTATTTGGTAACAATAACAACGCAGCAAACAAAATTTATTTATTACACTAGCACTTGTGTCAACAGTGGGAAAACACATTTCTGTCTGCCAGGATAAACGCCACATGCCATCGGGTGATCCTCTGCTGTCCAATCAGGTTGCAAAACAACACCGGCACATCAGACACATTGTAATGACTGCAGCACGGAGACGGTACGTTTCCGGACATGGCTTCATTCAAAATATTGTCTACTCTGTCCCATCTACTAGCCCTATAAGTTTGTAATATGATTTTCAGAATATCCTGTGTACATCATCTAAGCATACATGTCGCAAGAAACTGCAACTGTTTCAATGGTTTGTTGGCACAAAAACGTTTCGTGATATAGCCTATCTTTATCTATGGTGATGACTATACATTTAATAAAATTGTGTCGACGTCAGGGACACGAGGGCAACTGTCGGAGTGCGAGGAACTCTAGGCCGTTGTGTCGACAGCAGCAGTGACGAGGAGCAACATGGCGACATCGCAGTGTTGGTGGTCAGCGGTGTGCTGCAGAGAAGAGCGACGTTGAGGCAACCTGGCATTACAGTGGCTACAGGCCGAGAAAAGAGCATCTATATGAAGAGATTAAATGTAGGAACTGAGTGCTTCTAAAGAAGACAGTTAGTGTCCCACCACCACCACTACCGAACCTTTTATTTATCTTGAATCGTGATACTGTGTTGATTATTTCCGAGACTAAATACCACTCAAATTGAATGTGATTTCCAAGGATTCTTAGTGCATTTCGTCTACTTGTTAACTAACTTTCAGTGAATTTTACCGGTTTATCAGTCATGCAGATTGTTTACTGGATTTTAGTGACAACATTTCAATAACTGATGTATTGGAGTGAGGACTGGTCTTGTTAACGACTATCACGTCTGAATTGTTTATTATAAATATTGTCAGAATCAGTTAGGGTTTCATTGGTGTATTGGAAAACAGTAACTATTATAGAAGAGTGCTAAATTAGTGTTTGAGTGATACTGTAAATAACTGATGACGTTGTGTAAATATAACTGTTTTGTCGAAAATATATGTCCTCCATCAAAAATGAGCGAAATTTAAATATTCAATCCTGAAATTAGGTGATTAGTCCTATGAAATAAAATACAAATAAACTGATTTTATTTGATTTTTCCCCGACTGTTGTTTTTTTTTTAATAAATCACACGTTTAACTACAATCAGTAATTCGCAGCTAAGCAAACAAAGACTGGAGCCACTGTTAATAATGTTTATTTAAATGCAATAACCTGTTGCAATGGCAGCTCTAAACGTGACGATTGGAATTTTAAACTTCCAATTTGAAATGTTTAAGGCGCTGACCCGAAGTTCATTTAAGTGATTGCCCAAATACATGTATTTCCTTAACCGAACTCGGGATAGTTAACGCCGAGCCGGAACGACGAACTTATTGCTGAGCAAAATTAAAATGATGGTCGTAGTGATAAAAAGGCTCTCGTATGCCGCGCGTAAAACGATTTAACCATAGTCTGCTACATTCCAAAAATGACTTGGTGCATTTCGAAAGGAGTTATTTTAAGTATTTTTAAAAATTCTCTCATGAATTTAACTACTGTTTTCCGGTCACAGTCACGAAACCCGTTCTCTAGTGGAAGTCGAGCTTTATTTTCCTCTAGACGAGATTAATTTCTGCTCCAGGTGATTTATTGGCTCGTTTTGATGCCACCCTTGTAGCTCTTTTGATCAGGGCGGTTTTTTAATTGCCGTAAATCAATGGCTTCGCAAGCCATTTCGTAAAGTACCTGTTGAAATAGATTGGCATTGATCACTTTTAACTAGAAAGTAATAAAAATTTTTAACGAGTTGTGTGCCGGTGTGGGTATGTGTACGTGTGTAGCTGCGTTGCAGTGCGTGTGTTGTGAGTGTGCCGATTTTATATTGCAAACTGGAATTACGTTCGAAATATTTTCAATAACTCTTTCAAGTCTTCGTTCTAGAAGGGGTAGTTGGTGTTTATATTTAAATACCTGAATGTTAAAAAGTGAGGTTAGGTAAGTTGTCTTCACGTCTCGTCGACAGGGAGGTAATTACAGACGGTGACACACAACTTGGTACAATGGCAGGATTTGAAAGAGAAGCCGGCTATAGTTTTTGTGAAGGGAACATCCCAGCATTTTCCTGGAGCTATTTCAGGAGACCCTGGAAACCACAATCAGGATGGCCGAAGATGGGGTTCGAACCCGGGTCCCTCCAAATGCAAGTACCACGTATTATCGTTGCGCCACCTCGCTCGGTATTTAGTGTTACGAATGGCTTTGTAAAGTTACGGTTGTTTGAAAGAAAAAAATGTTTACTGTGTGGAAAAACGCACCAGCGTAAGGGAAACGTCAAAATAATAATAATAATAATAATAATAATAATAAACATAAAATAGATTTGCTGATCATAGTTCACAGCTTTCAAGTCGTAAAATATTGTAATAAATTGGGTACGTAGTTTCAATAAGAAAAGGCAACACTTGAAGTAGTCATATCATGTCAGGTAACTTACCCGGTTGATGAAGGAGATGGCGAAGATCTCTATGGTACATTCCTGATGTCAGTGTAATAAATTAATAAAGGAATCTTTACAATTGATCGTTAAACTATACAACAGTTTAACGTTTAATATGCTGTAGTATACTTGGTATGACAGAATACTCATCATTTAAGTAGAGCCAGTCATTTTTGTGAAAAGAATTTTGCGACATTTTGTTTCACTGCCTCATGTGCACATCTGAATCTCTGCTTCATGGTAAGTGTATAAATGTTTCACAAGGTCTCGGTGATCTACACCCGCATATCACAGCCGTGTGGTGTCGCAGTGACTTTATACTCTCATTGGCACAGTCATATGAGCGACACCTCTGCACTAATACACTCTAACAATAGCTACTAAGCAGTAGTGCAGATGTGAGCGTTATGCACTGATAAAAATGTTGCAGAACTCTTTTCATCAAAAATCACCAGCTTGCGAACAAAATATTATTTTTATGTTGAATTTGTTATTATAACTCACATGCTAATCCTGCAGGTTTCCTTGGTAAGTACCTTAAACCGGGGTTAATTTGACAATTCTCGGGGCTACTTTGACCATTCAAAAAATATCAGTTTTTTGGTTATCTGGTAAATAACCAGATAATTTGAGCCGAGTATTTTAAATAATTCCTTTTATCCTTATAGCTAATGTTTGAAACTTTCGTCACTAAACAATATAAAAACCAAAATTTTGAGTGGTCAAAGCTACCCCGCAATGTCAAAGTAATCCCGGTTTACGGTAGGTCGTAAGACCTAGCGTTGAGTTAGTGAAACGGTCACAAATATAAATTTGCGAAGAGTCTCTATTTTTTAACCCCTGACGCAAAAGAGGGGTGTTATATGATTGACTGGGTCTCTGTGTGTCTGTGGCATCGTAGTTCCATAACTACTGGCCCAACTTTGATGCGGTTTCTTATGTTAGGAAGCTGACTTGATCGAGGGTGTTCTTAACTATGATTCATGGAAATCTGTTCAGCCATTTATAGATCATCAGCACTTTTATAGTTTTTTTTGTAGCGAATGTGAGCAATTCTATTGGTCTTATCGATTTGAAATTTAGTATCCTGTGAGTCAGGGTGTTTTGAAATTTTTGTTTAAGTCTTAACTTGTGGAGAAAAAGAATTTTTCACTTGTTTGTTATGTACACATCAGCAATTTTTTCATAATCAGTGACAGGATGTTTTTGACTCTCAGATTCTTGGGGTTTCGACCGCAAATCAAGGACGTGTGGGTGTCGTAGTAATCTTGTTATGATTGGCGTAGTCAAATGACTGACATCTCGCCACAGAGGCTCACTGCCAATACAACAACAAGACAGAACTGTAGCTGTAAACGCAAGGCACTGAATCAAAATGGCGCATCAATATTTACCCCAAAACCAGTAGCTGTAAGCATGCGTTAATAAATGTTATCGTATCTTGAAACCGACGCTCATGCGGGGTACGAAAGTGATGCGAGTGTGAAAACAGTCCACTGAAATGTCATGTGAAGTTAGTGAAGAGACTTTGGTCAGCCCTTAAGGCGGCCGCCTACCCCTCGCTTCCAATGCGTTGGAGTATGTTCGTAAACTGTTTTTTTTCTACGAAAATATTCCACGTGTTCCCTAATGTGCCAACGTAGGAAAAGAAAACAAACTTCAGACAAGGTTGGAACCTCATTGTTTAGACGCCACGCTCATTAAAAACACTGTTTCTAAGCCCTCCAACATGGCTTCCGTACTTCAAAATGTGCTAACTGGATGTATGTGAAACTCAGGTTGCGACCTACATTGAACTAAGTTGCAGACTTTCCACCAATATATTTATATGGTCACCGCTTAGTGTCTCATAGTAAAACCGGTTCGGCGGGAACCTTGGCCGCTAGTTCAGCGCTTGGCTCGTTGAGGCGACGCGGCATTTGATGCGCGCTTCAAAGTCGACCTTACAGCTTCGTCACTTTTGAGCCTCTCACGCGCGGGTAGATGGCGCCCTTAAGGCCAAGCTCTATCATTCCTACTTATTTTAGCAGTATTAATTTATTACACTTAAACGAGAACAGATATAAAATATCAGTTTGGTGGATTTGTTCAAAATCGTCTTCTCCATGACAGATTTTTTCTAGGCAGTAAACACTATGGTTGTGGCTAGTTATGTAATTAAAGAAACTCTTGTTTAATTGAATATTTTTTTCGAAATCTTGTAAGTCCTTGATTCAAAAAATTGTCTATCACCGCAAATACCATTTTAAACAAAACTGCCAAACAGATTATTTATATCGGCTCGCGTTGAGGCCTAAAAAATAATTAACGCACAAACGTCAGAGGCAAGGTCTTTAGCGCGGGTGAGGGGTGGCATGAGGTGAGTATGACGCGGCGCCGGAATGACGAAGCGGGGAAATGGGAGATCCCCGAGAAAACCTGCCGTCAAGCGTCATATGGTCAATGTGTACCACAAGGCTGGCCACCGATGAGACGATAAACTGCTACTGAGCTAAATTGACCTGAATGTATTTCATTTAAATGGGACAGCGTAAATTTAACGCAGGTTGTCTCATTCACTGTGGCAAAGTACTTACTGACACTAGGTCATTTACTGTAATACTAACCTGTTTAAACAATTTGTATTATTTTTTCTTTTCATACAATTTTTATCGTTGCGCTACTTGTTAGGAAAATATACGTAGCGTGTTTTAGAAAGAAGAGTGGCTGGAATGGAAATTTGTCAATATTTCTCTTCATTCTTATCAGGTTATTTGATCATGTTTGATGTAAAAACAAAAAAAAAAATATTATTTTTAATTCAGCAATTACGAAAGGTATTAAGTAGTGAATAGTGAATAATAGGTTTAATGTCTCAATATGAATGATAGAATAACTTCTACGGCCACAGTTTAGTTTTTAAAAATGAGAAGCTAACAACTAGACAGTGGGACGTAGAAGAGGTAACACGTGTGTTTAAGTGTAATACGATTACGGGTTCGGATGGCATAGGAAATAGCGCTCGTAAGTTTGGTGGTGGAGAGTTGGTCAGACATCCAGAAGTAATATTTCATATATCTCTGGAGCAGGGTAAGTTACCACAGGATTAGAGGGACGTAGTGCCGGTTATGAGAGAGGGGAACTGGTTGCAGAATTATCGACATGTATTTAGGAAGAGTTATTCAAACGGAACACAGCTGGCTGAGCTTATAGAGGATTTGGTACAGGCAGTTGATGACGAGATGTAAGCGGATGCTTGCTTCTCTGACTTCGATAAGGTAGCTCACGAAGTGTTAATGAGGAAAGTTGATGAATATTGCTGATAGGCAAAGATCAAGCGGGATGGATTGGAGACTTTCTCAAGGGGCAGAGACAGATGGTAAAAGAGGGAAATTCTTTATCGCAAGATGGAGGCTACAGGAAAACGTACTGGACGCCATGTCGTTAATAATATTCTCAAACGACATGGCTTTATGGATAAGTGGAAAAATTATGTTGTTTACCAATTACAGTGTTTTATGTAAGGATATGTGTGGAAGGAACAAGTTGATAAGATACGATTTTGGACTGAAGTGAACAAAATGAAAGTAAATGTGAGGGAATCGAAGATTGTTAAGTTAACGAGGAGTAAGGATAGGAGCACGGACTTATAGAAATGGGAAGGACAGGACACAGCAGAAGCTTCATAATATAAGTACCTAGGCAAAATGTTGCAGTATGACTTAGGGTGGAGAAGTCAAATAGGGAGAGATAGTGGTGTCTGAAGGAATAAGGTAACTAGGAATGCTGGGAAGGGTACTCTAGGGTGTTAGGAGTGTAGTGAAGGAAAATACGTATGTTTCAATGGTACGGACAGTGTTAAAGTATGCAGCGAAAGAGTAGGACTATTGTATGGAATCGGAGGTGAAGGAGGTGGACAAGATACAAAGACGGAGAGCAAGGGGGTTGAATGGTAAATTTAGAAGGCAAGGGTAGGCCGACAAGAACGAAGGAACATTTCGGCCCTTGGTAGTGCTGAAGAAACTCTGTTGAAATAGATTGACGGAAAAGAGAAGTATGGAATGGTTGTCAGGATATACAGGATGGTGAATGGAGAGGGCGGCTAGGACCAATTGGTTGCCTATATACTAAGGCAGAGTATAGAGGAAGAGATTATAATAGTGATAAGATTCAAATGAGCTGAACAGAGCAGGATAGGTAGTCTATTCTTCACCCAGGAGGTATATGACAGAGTGGAATTTCCTTCCTGAAGAATCGGTGACTGTGATGTGGGTTGGAAAGTAGGTTATTAAGGAAGAGGTTATAGCTTGTCACTGGGCGGTTGCTCAATTGCCTATGTCTGATTAGTCATTCAACTTCATGCGAATTCAAACATATTTTTGAGTGACAAGTCGCCAAATCTGCTAAATCTGCTAGCGCCGCATCACAGGCAGCATTCTTCTATGAGTAGTGTTAAGGCAATTCTAGACGAGACAAAGACGGATTCAAGTGATTTTGCACTTTCGTGTGTTTCTAGTCTCGAACAAAAAAAACTATTCTAAAACAGTATTTATTGGTATATAGCGAGGAAATGTGTACGTATGTGAAACAATGTAATATGTTGCGTGTAGAAAAAGCTATGCTGGTTAGGAAACTAATTATTTGCAACTAAATACGCATAAATAAACAAGAATGAATATAAAATGATATAATATAATAACTTGTTATTTTACAGAACCACGCTTAGTTTTTAGTATTATTTATTTCAGCTTGTTTTCATAAATAATTTAGATTAGAGATAAGATAGTTCAGTAATAGTGAACACAGTCTTGTATAGAATTATTGCTGATAACGTTCAGTGTGGTTCACGTAGGCTTTAAAGTAAAACTTTTGAAAACCCCAAATATCACATTAGTCAATAATTTTCAGGTTCAACTATCCCACTGTGAGGCTAGAATGATATTATATGCAAAAGTGCGCTGTCATGGTGAGCCTGCTGTACGAATAAACCTTGTTAATCCGCATTATGTCAAACAACCTGAAGTCCTCATAGCAGGGTTCAATTACGTTAAATAGTATTTTGTTTAATGCTGTTTTAATCCTATGTGCATATTTGAAAAGTTATCATTGAATGGCAACAAGGGGGCATGTTTCAAGTAAGGCATACTAAATTTGTAACTTGCAAAATGCCAAAATAAACTTTTATATGCCTCTGATATTACGCAGGCTGCCATACAACATACAACATATTAAATTGCATGATACAACATACGCACTAACAAATAATATATCTGTATTATAATACAATCAAGAGATATGCGACGTCGTTGAAAGTTATTGTCTTTCGTGATCACACTAAAAGTCCCGATAGCATTTGTGTGTAGTTCGTGGATATGGAAGGAGGGGCGTCTAAACACTTGTAAAATGGC
>PNEQ01107258.1:0-34047 GCA_003012365.1 Medauroidea extradentata | reverse complement strand
CCCCCCCCTCCCCCCCCCCCCCCCAAAAAAAATCGTTAGTAATTTTTGAACTCGTGAACCGAGTTTCATCAATCTCGGTACTCATATAATAAATAATTTGGTCACTCAATTTTTATGAATTTTATCCATGTCAAGTGCTAATTTTCAAAACAGCGACAACTTATAAAATGTTGTATGTTATATCCAGAAAACCAGATGGCTGGTTCGAACGAAATATTTTACGTTTTTGTCGTTCATTGAATGTGAGCGATTGTGATTGTTTAGGTTCGCTTTTTTTAATATAGCATGGCACTACTATTAACATTTACAATTCCATACTTTGATAATATTTTAACTGAGTGTAACCGAACTTTATAGTTTACATTTTATCATCCAGGTTTTAATATTTGTAGTGGTATGTCAGCCATTTTGGAAGCCAGTGTAACAAAACGAATGTATAATGATCTTACGTCATATTTTGGAACAATGGAAACTATTACATAAAATTTTTACATTAGATATTTACAATTAATTATCCTAATTTTTGTTTAAGTATTGTTTAATATTGTAGGGATGCGCAATTTAATGGGATAGCACGATGGACTGGACGTAATGTTTAGCATTCTATAATATATTTTATTATATATGCATATGTATATAGATACACCCCGTACTACGAGACCAATAACTAAATACTCTTGAATGTAAATTTATCAGTGAAGATTTATTTCCTTGGGATTTGATTTATTGTTGTAAAAATAGAGCGAGAACTGCTCAGAAGGTTGCAACAAATTTTATATTTTGACATTAAATTAGCTGTAATTTGATATCAGTAAGTTTTATTTTTGTGATCCAGTTATTTAGGAAATTAGCAGGACATAAATAATTATAAAGATTGCATTTCACATTTTGTTAATACTGTACTATAACGTTGTACACTTATATTATATTTGACGGTTCGTCATTCTTACTTATGGACAAGTTTTATTGCAACAACACTGTGGTTATTTGGAAACTACATATTGTTAAAAAGGTTTTACATAACTCGCCGAAGATAGGGGAACATTTCTCATACAACCAGAACGATTTGTTTGTCACATTTAAATTTTCATAAATTAAAAATCTCGGGATGAATAAGTTAAACCTGAGCAAGTACTGAGCAGTACTTTATCGGTAAAGTGACAAAGAATTATTAGCACAAAAAAAGTCAAGTTTTCCATTTGTCTTTAGGATTAGAAATTGAAGTCCTCAGAAAAAAACTTATTATTCAAACTCAATGTTGTTATATTTTAAGTCCCTATATACATTGTATTAGGAATTCGTCTTGGATAGAAGTATAGCGTAACCTTGGCGATAAGTGGAACGATGAAACTGTTTTACAAAACGGGTTATTCAAGTTTTTGATGGATGCACAACATAAACGACTGGCTAACAGGCTGGAAATAAATGAAGGAGATAAAGAACGAGAAGCTCATGTAATTAAAATATTTGCACGAATATGAAAACAAAGTTCGTTAGTATGATTGACGTGTTCGGATAAATACTGACAGCACGAATTTAAATATATAAAAAAAATTATGTGAAGTGTTATAACTTTTATGCTATGATAATGTACGCATTTGATACTAACAATCGACAACGTTTTGTGGCATGTAGGGCCAGGAAGTTTTCGCGAAAATACTTTTGCAACACTTTGTTTCAGTGCCTTACGTGCACACCTGCAAGTCTTGTCCGCGGTTATTGGAAGAATGTAATAGGGCAGGGGCGTGGCTCATTTCACTACACCAACCAGAGCAATGTTAACGCAACACAATACGTCCGTTATTTACGGGTAGGACCCCGAGACACTGAAAGTTAAAAACTTCCAATCACTGACCATGAAGCAGAGGAACAGGTGTTCACATAAGGCATTGAAACAAATTGTTGCAGAAATTATTTTCACCAAAAAACCACTGGCTTTAGTGATATGATGTTTAAACTTCCTGCGTCTTGTAGCTATACCCGCAAATTACAGACGTGTGGTGTCGCAGTTAACTTTGTTCTGATTGGCACATTCAATGAAAGACGTCTCTATCAAATGAACACAGCCAATAACCATGTAGGTGTGCACGCAAGGCATTGAAACATAGTGGGACACAAAAATCTTCCCGCGGAAACTTCCGGTACCTAGACATTTCCCATAATTAGAGACACTGGAAAATCGCGGGAATAAATGACTGTTTGTTAGGCTCCAACGTGATGTATATAACACTGAATGTTTCGTATCAACATTGGCTATCGTTTATTTGTGGGATTTTTCTCTCTACAACAGACCCAGTTAGAACTGCACAGCTTGGACACACAGCGTGTGTGATTTGTCCTAAAACTGTTCACACGTGTAACTGTTAATATAATACAGTTTATTGGAGACTATTTTAAACATTTTCGCGATTTTTCAGTGTCTCTAGCCATAATCTATTATTTAACTGTTCAGTATATTTCGACGACTGTACAGTTCACTATTCTTCCTGGATAAGCAAAGGAATATTTACGTAACAGCATCTGCTGTATAGCTAGTCTACTGGACTATATACTACCCGTGAATTTATATCCATCTAAAGAATTAGTAAACGTTCCTACAGAGGTACTCTCAAAAAACTGGTTCTGGCCACACACCAACAATCATTCCTCTTGAACAGATCCCTATAGGGTTCTCCATGAAACATAACTTTGTCAGAACTGCCCTAATCCCTTTATTTCTGAGCAAGTTATAACCCGTGTATTTAAACCAGCAACTATAGGTCATTCGGAATAAAGTGAGCACTAACAATTTAACTTTTGAAAAGTGTCGCTAGCCGTTGCTGCATATGAATCAACATTAACTATAGTTGCCTTACTGCTTGTATGGTTGGCAATGAAATTACGCGATAGAGTTCCATGTATGTTCCTGTTTAAATATAACAGTTCAGAAACAAAATCAGCCCAAATTACCATAACATGAATTTTAAATAATTAATAATTATTTTTATTAAACAGTATTGATTCATACTGACTGTACAGTTTATTTTACACGCGCAAACATTAAGTGTCGTGTCCAGTGAGGTTAGGCATTTCCCGTCGTTAGCCGTTACACGTGGAAATATACGAATTGGCTTAAAATACAACTTGAGAAGGGTTTTTATAAGTGCTCACTTTAGCCCCTACCATCTATAGTAATATTTCTTAGAGAAACGTCATTTGATGTGTCGCAGTTTAGCCACCATCAGAACATACCGAGCGAGGTGGCACAAGGGCAACATTTTGGACTCGCGTTAATGAGGGCCCGGGGTTTATTCCCGCCTCCGTCCAACATGATTTAGGTTTTCGGTAGTGACAATAAATCGCTGCAGGCGAATACGGTTGGTTATTTAAAAAAGACCGTTGGGATTCCTCTCCCGGTTTGTGTTTGTGTCAGGTTGTTGTCACCGTCTGTGATGACCTTGGAGCCGCGGTATATATCTGTTACAGTTTTTCTCCGTTCATTAGTCTTGTTATGTAATGAAATACTTCAACTACTCAGTAATTCACAAATAATGCCCCTGACAATTTTAAGCGTTTTTTGCTAGTTTTATTCTGCACATTCGGCTCATATTTACTCATTAATACGACAATCATCTGTTTCCACTATCAAACATTTTGCACTCTAATATTTAACAACGTAAGGAATAGTTCAATTGTTACATATATATCTGTGATTAAATATATTGAAGAACCCATTATTATATATTAACATTTTAATACTCAAACACATATATTTTATACTCTATGTCACAGTGTGTGGTAGTAATAATTTATAAAACTGTGATGTGTATATATCAGTTACTGAGCTATAAAAACATCAAATGAGAACTGAAACATGAACAAAAAATAGATCTTCCAAAAACACTTGAAATTACATCTGCCACGACATACGTAATTATCACAAGAATATTTAATGTAGGATTATTTTCCCGCTTACTAGACTTTCCAGCTTAACAAAATCCACTTCAGCATTTCCTGATTGTGTCTGGCCTTGTGTTAAATTCAGCGTGTGTGTGTGTACTTCCATGACTGTAAAAATTCAACACATCTGTTGGTAATGTGTTCTACGGCCTCTCAAAACTGTTAAACAGATTTTTCACACTGCTATATATCGACATTACCAACGTGATTCGTAAAACAGTAACAAAGAATCGTTACTTAGACTTTACGCCACACTTTCTATAAAAAATATAGATTTACACACGTATAAAAAAATAAGTGCACGAGGTTCCGGCGTCGGAGATTGTGCCTCAGGAGTTCGTTAACACTGGAAACAATTTTGTTTGAAACGTTGGCTAAAAAATTGTCTAGTATTGCTATTGTTTAATTTTAGCAAATTAGCTTCAAGAAACCTACATTTGTATATTAATGCTTTTAGCGTTGAATTATGTACCACGCCCTCTTAACATCGAGGTCTTCAGCGCTGGTGAGGGATGATGTGATGTGAGTAGGGAGCAGCGCCGGAATGAAAGGGCAGGAGATCCCCAAGAACCCCCCCCCCCCCCGAACAGTGACATCATAGTTATATTAGTAGATAAAGATATTGGGTATAAGCTCAGCCGATCCGCGTAAAACAAACACTTGTAACATGCTATATCAGCGCTCATACTCTGACGACTTCTCCTAATGTACGATCCCAGCATTAGACTGGAACTCTGATGCCACTGTTTGGGGGGGGGGGGTTCTTGGGGATCTCCTGATTCCCCCTGTACACACTCTGGAGACAGTCTATTATTCATCGGCTTACAACATTACAAGCGATAGCTAGGGCCCGGTAGTTTTCGCAAGAAGATTTTTGCCCCACTTTGTTTCAGTGTCTCATGTGCACACCTGCAGCTCAACTTCATAATTATTGGCAGAGTGTCCTTGTGCAGAGTTATTATTCATTTGACTGTACCAATCAGTACAAGGATAACTGTGACGCAACACATCTGTGATTTGCAGGTTTAACCTCCAGACGTTGTATGTTAAGGCATCCAATCACTGACCACATAGCAGAGATGCAGGTGCGCACGTAAGGCACTGAAACAAAGTGGGGCAAAATTCTTTTCGCGAAAACTACCAGGCCCTAGCGATATCTCTATGAATCATTTCCTTGTTTACTACTGGCTTGCAGTAGTCAAATGCGTTTCGTGACAGCCGCCAGCTAATCACACTCGTGATTATGAAGTATAAAATTTTGTCGTTCAAACTGGCCTGGAATATATTTGCGAAATTGACGTACCTCTACTCATAACTGAGAGATTCAAACAAACACTACTGCTGTGTAGAGTAGAGAGCAACGACAAAGAATTCAATGTGTGTGTGTCTATATATATATATATATATATATATATATATATATATATATATATATATATATGTATATAGGCTGCATGTAATGAGAAAGAGAGAGAGAGTGTGTGTGTGTGTCCGGAAACAAGCACATAATAAGCATTCCACGCAAATTCTGGGCCAATTTAGAGACGTAAATGTTAGTGATTAAATGTCCGGTAAGTTCGATAACATTTGCATGCACAATGTGGCAACATAACACTGCAGTTAGTTCCCTCTTGCACTGCACACATATCTCACCTATCTTATTACTACTGTTCTGACCTGCGTATTATGGGTGCAGGATTTCAATCCCTAGCAGTCCAAACATGAGTGTGCGTTTACTTAAAGTAACATAATTGTGTTTGTGTGAGTGAGGTATGGTGCCAAGGGCGACGTCGTCTGGGCCATACAACGGTGTGTCGCCTCTACCCTTAAGGCGTGCAGTCTTCGCGAAAAAAAAAAAATTCTATTGGACTTTAAGTGCTTTGGTGACCCTATTGTTTTATTTACGAAATCACTTTACTAAAGTCCAATGCACTACCCTTAAGTGGTTTCACATGTATTCGGCTAATATATTTTCCGCTATAGCAGGATGAAAACCCCGTTTTAACACATTTTGACGTGCCCTAAAAGGAGATTTCTAATACGTCTGTTGTCTTGAAAGTACTTAAGGGCAGTCGTCTGAAGTGTGTGTTCTTTTCGTAGAGAAACGGCGTGAACACACGTGTTTTAGTTTAGGTGTAAAACTGTTTCTTCAAACACGCTGCAGTGTGATTTTATGGCAACGAGGCGGGCCCCTTAAGTGCAAGAGGGAACTTTCTCCGTGCATTGTTGCCAAATTGTAGACGTAAAATGTCGTCGTACAAAATTTTACCACTTTATTCGTCTCCAATTTTACCCAGGATTCTCGCGGTGTGCGTTTGTTACTTGACAACCTGTATGTATATATGTATATAAATTTCAATGGACAGCATTTGAACCATTACGTTTTAGTTATACGTTACGACATATGATTATTATCTGTAATTGGTTGTTTAGAGTTTCTTTGAATTTTACGTTGTTGCGAGAAGTTATCATTTTTACAGAGTGTTTTATAGAAACTACTTGGTCCTGAACCTGTCGTAGTTAGTGTATGCAAAAGAAGCGGTGGTTGAACCTAAACTGCACGGTACGATCACGCGACTTGTTTCCCTCCGCGGTTACACGTCATCCTTATGAGACGGCGATTGCGCTTTGTACAGCTAGAAAACGATTTCCCTCGTGCCTCGCACGCGATTCGAAAAGTTTTTTCATAACGCTCTTTTCCTCGAAGAGCTCTTGTCCGACCAACTAGCCAGAGCTGAGCAAAGTTTACCACAATATTCACTGTAATTTGATCAACGCACCGTGACAATGCACAATTTAACAATGAAAGCGAACTGTGATTGAAGCGTAAAATCACCAATAATAATAATAATAATATCTTACTTGTGCTGGTGAGAAAATAATTCATGCCAGTAACAAAATTCTTGACTCGATATTCTCTTTGCCGATTACATTTCTAACGCCACATTAAACAGGGAATCCCGGGATGAAGAAGTGAGTTTTTCGGCCGATACAAGTAATTCGAGTTCCCCTTAGGCGTTTCCTTCAATGTACAACCAGACTTTACATTTCTTTGAATATTTTAATTCCTAACATTTGTTCATCAGCTGCTGCCATCGAACATGTGTCTTGTGCGCACATCTACATCTCTAGTGAATAATAGCAGTAAGATGATTTGCGCAGAGATGTCTTTCATTGGACTGTGCCAATCAGAACCAAGTCATTGAAACCACACACGTCTCTGGATTGCAAGTTGAATCACAGGGACTCTGAGTGTTAGAAACGTCCTGTCACTAGAGCCCACGATTTTTGGTGACAAGAATTCTGCAACAATTTGTTTCAATTTCTTATGTGCACATATTCAGCTCTGCTTCGTGGTTAGCGATTGGCTGTTTTATATTCTCAGCGTCTCGGAGTTTTACCCGCAAATCACAGACGTGTGGTGTCGCAGTTACGTTGGCACAAGTCAAATGAGTCACGTCTGTGCAATAATACATTCTGCCAATAACCATGAATCAGAGCTGCATGTGTGCACGTAAGGCATTGAAACAAACTGTTGCAGAATTCTTTTCACCAAAAATCGTGGGCTCTACCTGTCACAGATCATGAAACACACAGATGCAGGTGTGCATGAAAGGCTATGAAATGAAGTGGTACAACATACTTTTAGTTAAAACTTTAAGTCTGGACTTTAACAGTCAAATGCAGGTCATGACAGCTGCCGACTACCATACCTTCTTGGTGTTTAACCTGCGGTAGACTATATTTGCGTAATTTTCTTAGCTCTAATAATGAGGTGTATGGCAACATCGCACTGAATTTATGGAATGATGAAGTCTTTCAAACGTTACTCACTCCATAATACGCACTAAAGTGGGACAACATGTGTTTTGAAAACGAGATAAGTTTAACTGGGAGTGTTGGCATGGTTTTAATTTCTCCAGGCAGCTATGTATGCACGTTACCGTTTCAAAGTGCTGAGCCACATACTAAATAGTAATGCAGATGTGAAATTACGTGGCGGCTTATTTGATATGGGCGAACTTAGCCGCTTATTGGCTGTCCGAGGTTGTTGATACCAGAACCGTGTCTGTTTGGCTCCCGCGTGTTACTGCAGGCATTGAAAATAAATATATATGTATATATATATATATATTCAATGCTACAGGTTTCCTATTGGCCTGGCTGCCGAATAGCAGAGAAGCTGCCTTACGCTGATTGGCAGTAAGTGTTTTCGCCATGTTGCTAGCCAAGGAAGCCATTTTGCTGGCGTGTGAGGCTGAGTTAGCCGTTATACTAACCATTTCACTTCTGTATACCTGAATATTCTGTGGCATAGTAGTCAAAATGTCTCACCTCCGCTCGATCACACAATATTAAGCAGGTGCATTGTTTGTGGGAACCATCGACCACGGTTGTCAAACAATTTGCGCGTGCAGAAGAAAATCTTTCATCTAACAACAGTGCTATGGTTTTGAATTTCGTCTGCGTGCAAATATATTTTTTTTTTCCGTTTATAAATGGTAAGGTTGGGTAAGTGGGTTTTACGTCTCGTCAACAGCAAGGTAATTAGAGACTTGGTACAACTGATAGAGCGTCGACCATGGCCTTTGTTAAGGAACCATCGCAGCAGTCACCTGGAGCGTTTTCGGGAAACCATGGAAAACAAACCTGGATGGCCGGAACCAGGGATCGTTTCTTAGTGTATAGCTGCCAGCTGAATACTACGTCTCCGTTGTTCATATGAGCATTTAAATAATTATTTTACATATGAAACTGCAATTACAATACATTTAAATAACACAGGGTGGCACCCAATATTCCTTTATGTCATGAAATGAAAGCGTGCCTCTGGAAGTTCCACTGAGGCGAACCGAAAATAGAAAGACTGCACATCGGTTAAAAGCCCTTGCACATAAAGAAATAATGATTTATTAGGGACATTGCTTTATCTCGGGGAAAGTTGAGTGAATAAGACATGTCCATTTCTGGTGTTCTACTATCGTTACTGGTGTGTCACCATCTGACTGAGCCAACATGAGTAGCTACTGTACATTTGTGATATGTCTTTAATCAACAACGCAACTATCCTCCAATCATGCATGACGATGGCATCCACACAATTTTCCAAAGTACTATCTCATGAAAGATTCCTGCGATTTCATACTTTCTCTAATTATGATAGGAGATGCTGGTATATCTCGAAAATATTTTGTACCAAAATACCTTTGGAAGCTGTAGTTTACTGCAACATATACGATTTGGTGATATACTTTTAACACAACATGGTTGTCTGCAGACCAACATAGGTAGGGTCATGAACATTTCGCGAAAAGAATTTTGCCCTGGTTTTTTTCCAGTGTCTTACGTGCACACCTGCAGCACAACTTCATCGCTATTGACAGAGTGTTTTTGTACAGAGTCATTATTCATTAGACTGTGCCAATCCGTACACGGATAACTGCCACACATCACGTCTGTGATTTGTGTGCTTAACCTCCACATGCTGGGAGTTACGGCATCCAATCACTGACCACAAAGCCGAGATGCAGGTGCGCGCGTAAGGCACTGCAACAATGTGCTGCAAAAATATTTTCGCGAAAACTAACGGGTCATAGCTATGATGTATCTGACGCCCCTGTGTCGATAAACCGTACTGCTACGGTGCCAACAGAACCTTAGACACGCTCCGTATCCTTAGCCAGACGGCGTCCTTATGACGTCATGGTACAGTGCACTCACACAAGGAAAACACTTTGTAGGAGATGGTGATTTATCGCGGCAAAACAGTACTGTTTCCTATGTTACAACGGACTTTCAGCATGTCGGAATCTTATTTCATACTATTGGCTATCGTCTGTACGTGAAACTGTTAGCCTTTTTGTATAATATAGGCTGCTGGGTTGTAACCGTGTCTTTATCGCATTTGTTCCCGGGATTCGGCCCCGCTAATCGGCTACCCGCCTCCATCATCAGAGTGCCTGCATAGATCATATACTGTATAGCCTGGGCTGAGATGTTCTGATTGGCCAGATTCGTCTGCCAATCCTCCTACTTCCTTTGCTGTGATTGGCTGTGATGTTCCGCCAATCCCTGGGCATGGATGTGGCCACTACTCCTCGGCTACCATTGCTGAGATTGGCTGTGATGTTCCGCCAATCCCTGATCAGTTCCTTCCTGGTTGGCTGAGATGTTTGACCAATCGTAAGCGAATCATTTCTTTATTTATAACAATCTTCCACGTTTACGTTCTATGGATGTTTTGAAATTTCTATCGCCTTTTGAATGTATTTTTTCTTTTAATTTGAGATGTAATCTATTTTATATTCGTCGAGCTTGGTTTCGACATACTGTTGTGCTATGTGGGACTGAGGATTTTCCTATTTGTAATCTCTGTCGTGTTCTTCAACCCTGGTGATGACTGTCCTTCCTGTTTGTCCGATGTATAATTTCTCACAAGAACAGGAAATCCAGTATACTCTTGCAAGTTGTTCTACTCGGATCTTGTCCTTGACTTAAGCAACACATAGTTACTAATCTTGTTGATTTGTTTCAGTATAGAACGTATATTGTTAAATCATTTCAACTAACCAGGAAGGAAGTAACCTGTGATTGGCCGAACACAACAGCCAATGACAGCAATGGAAGCCGAGGATTGGCATGTTTGCCCTATCCAAGTAGAGCCACGCATGTGCCCTTGTTCTGCGTGTTTCCTGCATGTCTAGTTGTAACTGGCTCAACCCTGAGACGCATCTAGGTGTCATTCATACCCCTGGACATCCAACTCCTTAGTAGTTACGGTAGTTAGAATTAAATCGAATTATTTATAACTAGTCTGTCAGGGTGCATTTGATTTTGAAAACACCCAGCGAGCTATGAACGCTTCGGTATTTGGGTCTCGCGACATGGCTCAGAGGCTCGCAAGGAAAACAGTTACTCTTGCTATAACTTCACCTTGAAGATGAAGGCTGAAATGTCTACCGAAACGTCGGAAAGAAATGCAACAACGACACGGCTTCAGCCTATAGACAACGACCGTAAAAGCCTTCGAACTTTGTTACCTTATTTGAAAGTACCAATGGTGATTCTGCTAGTTTAATATATTTCACTCGTGTAATTGGTCTACAGACAACAATGTCATGTCGGACAATTAGCCAGTCACCTATGTTGCAAGATACTGCAGTGTTTCAAGGAAATTTAGACATATGGAATTTCCGTGTTACAGCAACATATCGTGCGTATAGTAGTAAACGTGCAAATGTAAGTGTGATGTGCCGACGACATTCTGGGTTGCTCCGTGTCTAGATGGTCGAGGTCACTACACGAGCAAGCAGTCAAGAATGAAAGGAACCTCATTACCACCTCACCCGTCTTTTCGCCTCCTAATGGTTCTGTGTCTACGTCGACGGTTTACATCAGCGGCAGTGGCGACCCGTTAGGTTTGCAGTTACAGAGAACAATGCAGGGGTTTGTGTTAGTTGAAGCTACTGCTATTGTCACGCTGGTCTGCCGGCACCGCTTATTACTGAGTGGTCACTGAAGGTTCAGAGCCAGAAGGTATTTCATACATACAGTATTTGTATTGCTACAATTTTATGGAGTAAAAATGTTTGCACTATTTGGTTTCATTAAATTACGTGCACATCTTGATCTTCCTCGTGGTCAATGATTGAATATTTTAACTCTCACTTGTTTTAGAAATCTACTAGCAAATCACAGGCGTAGGGTGTTACAAGTGTCTAACACTGGTGCAGTCAAATGTCACTAACCATGAAGGAGAGCTTTTGATGAGCCCGTAAGGAATTCTCGCAAAATAATTTATTCCCACAAAAAATTGTGGTTCTAGTAATTTGTCTACGGTTCTTATATCGGGCGTGTAGAGCGCTGGGAATCTATAGCTAGAGCCAATGATTTTTGGTGAAAAGAATTCTGCAACAACTTGTTTCAATGCCTTACGTGCACAACTGCAACTCTGGTTCGTGGTTGTTAGCAGAATATAATAGGGCAGAGGCGTGGTTCATTTGACTGCACCAACCATAAAAATGTTACCGCGACACCACACGTCCGGGATTTGCAGGTAGGATCCCGAGATGCCGAAAGTTAAAAACATCCTATCACTGACCAAGAAGCAGAGAAACAAGTGTTCACATAAGGCATTGAAACAAACTGTTGCAGAATTCTTTTCACCAAAAATCACTGGCTCTATCTATAGCCCTCTCACGCCACGCCCTACTAATGCCACTGATCAGTGATGCACTGTACATACACCTCGCTTGCCACGAGGTTATGTGTGACCATGATCGTATATTAAACATTCACGTGGAAGTGATTTCGGGATACAACGGAAGAGCGAAATCAGAATGGCATGACAAAGGAATCTAACCATGTCCTCCCGAATATGCGAGAAAAGTGTTTTATCACATCTACCCCTGGATCGCTGTTATCACTGTTACTGCATCGAAATATGAAAACCTTATTTTTAAAATGTGTCATACTTCCTTAGTAATCAATATAAATATCGTGTGAGGGGGCTACCTGAAGTTCAGTGTATCTCACCCCGGTTGCAGACATAGTATTGTTAGAGACACTGGAAAATCGCGAAAATATTTAACAATGTCTCCAATAAACTGTAGTATCTCAATCGTGACACGTATGAGCAGTTTTCTGGTGAATCACACACGGTCTGTGTTAAAACTGTACAGTTATAATTGGGTTTGTTGAAGGACACAGTCAGTGGCGGCTCGTGGTTTGTTGCCACGTGGGGCTGTAGTTGCCAAGAGCTGTACAGGTTTGTGCGCTGGTTGACTCTACAGCCACTGACACGCTGATGTGCAGGTGCCCCTTACTACTGAGTGGTCACAACACATCTAGTAGCCGGCAAATATTTCATGGTCGTTGGTCTACGGCGCGTTCATCAAGAGTGTACAGTTCCGACTATCTGCAGCCCCACCTGGCAACAACCCACGAGCCGCTACTGGACACAGTGCTTCATATAAACGATAACTAGGGACTGGAAAATTTCGCGAATTCAATGACATATAGGCTACAATCCATTGTACTATACATACTCAAGCCCCGAATATTAGTAAACTAGCTGCTGCTCAGTGGAACAACAGACAATGAACTAATAGTCGGGGCTTGAGTGTGCATAGTATAATGGATTGTAGCATAGCCATCGTTAGTAGAAGGCCGCGCGGCCTTAGATCTGGCAACCCTGCCAGGAAGTGCAATTTTAACATTTCTCTTAGCTCTCCAAAGGCAATGCCTTTACCTGATTCGTTATTCTGTCCTACATAACGGCGAATCAGAAGAAGCCACTGCCTTTGACGAGACAAGAGAAGTTTTAAAATGACACTTCCTGCCAGTGTTGCCAGATCGAAGGCCGCGGCCTTCTACTGAAGATGGCTGTGATTCTAGCCTACAGGTCATTGAATTCGCGCAATTTTTCAGTCCCTAACGATAGCGAATATAGTTGCAAAACCTTCAGTGTTATACATAGCATGTTGGAGCCTAGCAAACAATCAACTTTTGCCGCGATTTACCAGCGTCTTAAGAATTGTACGTAGGTATCTCTTTGTCCCGAGGGATAACATGAAACGAAGCCTTACAATTGGGAATAACCTGAATTCGGGAGAAAGAGTGCAAATTGGAGATACTCGAGAAAACCGGCCGACCAGCGGCATCGTCCGGCACGATTCACACATGCGAAAATCCGGGGACCGACCTCGCCGGGAATCAAACCAGGATGCCGAGCGTTGCAGTCGCCGGCCAATAACTGTAATGACTAGGGCCATGATCTTTTCGCGAAAAGAATTTTGCGCGACTTTGTTTCAGTGTCTTATGAGCACATCTGCAGTTCTGATTCATAGTCAGTGTAAGGATGTGTTTAACTTTCAGCGTCGTATTGTTGTACCCGCTAATTGCAGACGTAGCAGTGTCTCAGTAATCTTGTCCTGACTGACACTGTCAAATAAGCGACGCCATTTCACAAATACTTACTGCCTGTAACCATGAAACATAAAACTGCAGATTTGCACGCAAGAATTCGAAACTATTATCAGTGCGAAATTATTTTTCACAAAGACAAACAGTGGCTTTACTCACATCATAAAATTTCTATAGGAAGTTTGAAATGAAAATAGACCCTAAATGTTGTGATTCGTTGATGAGAACGCGTAGGTCGGACATTCGTTTGAGAGCTACAGACAGTCAAATGTGTTGTCTTTAGCGTGCTGAGACACTGGTGTAGTGTGTAATGGTTCGATTCTAACTCTCACTGCAAAATGCATGTAATTAAGTGGGTTTTATGTAGTATAATTAGAGATGATGGTTTATCGCAGGAAAACTTGACTGTTTACTGGGTTTCAACGTATGTTCAGTTTACCAGAAGATTACTGGCTTCCGCTTGTACTTGGAGTTCTTACCCTATTTGACTGAGTCAATAAGAATCCCGCTGTTGTAATATTTGATGTGTATTATTGGTCTGCAGGCAGCTACGTTGTACCAGATGTAGGTCACCCAGTCGTGCATGTCACAAGAAACTACAGTGTTTTCAAGGGTATGTTGGCACAAAACATTTACGCGATGTACCTCAAGTTCTAAGTATAATATATATTATAATTAATATAGCAATTAGGCCCAGGAGACCGTGTGCCGCTGCAATAATTATCCTTGCATAGTGATGCGCAAGTGCCCCTTACTACTGAGTGGTCACAAAAGATCTAGTAGTTGGCAAATTTGTTGATCTACGACGCGTTCATCAATAGTGTACAGTTCCGACTATCTGCAGCCTACCTGGCAACAACCCATGAGCCGCCACTGTTTACGAGATATGGTTTTAGCCCATCGCCAACCTCCAACCCAGAGAACCAGAGATGATTGAAGGATGACATGAGAACCAACAGATGGAGAATGTAATGATAGGGGAAACGGGAGTTCACCGAGAAAATCCGACGGTCATCAGCAACGTCCGCCACGTTTCGCACATATAAAGACTTCTGCGACTAAACCCCCCCCCCCCCCCGGGGAACGAACCCGGATTGGTGGGATGCGTGTGGTATATACTTAGTACACACCATAAAATAGAAAAACATGTGTATAACAATTCATAAAAATTGAATTGGTTTCAATATTGAGTAATTTCCTCTTCATACTTTGCGAGCTGTAACATCTTCCTTATAAAGAAATTTGACACACATATGTCAGTGAATTTTTTCTCTACCTAAGTGTTGTTTGAAGTGACTTGCCACTTTTAGCTCAGCTGACGTCTTTTGAGACTTGATGGCAAGGTAGCAGAGGAAATACTATGTCATCATGACTTTACAGTAATTTGTTTACTGAATGCTGAACCTTTCATACTTTGCAATGCATTGGGTGGTCGTACAACGCAGCATGCTTGCTGTTTGGCGAGCACAAATTTATTCTTATTCAATCACCCAGTACAGTTACATTTTGACAAATGAAAAGAGGTTTTGTTTATTTGAACATTGCTATG
Organism: Medauroidea extradentata; assembly: GCA_003012365.1. Taxonomy (NCBI): domain Eukaryota; kingdom Metazoa; phylum Arthropoda; class Insecta; order Phasmatodea; family Phasmatidae; genus Medauroidea; species Medauroidea extradentata. The sequence continues at coordinate 18,635 of PNEQ01107258.1, read as the reverse complement.
TGGGAAGCTGTATATAACATCAAAAATATAAATTCTTGGTATTATTTAATACATAACATATCTTTGTTTTTAAGTTCGTGTTTTAGTTACAATCGTCTTTTGCTCGGTACAACATTTCTTTATTGTTGGCTCTCAATCCTCCATAAACAGTCGTTACAACTGTTTGAAATCTAGCTTGTGCTCAAAAGAAAACTCTTAAGTTTACGCGTCTCTAGTAATTCTGTATAAGACTGTCTTCAAACGTGCTCACTTTAATGTGAACAGACTATGTCACGTTCTCTGTTGAATGCAGGAAATACTGCAGTCAAGGCAATTGTAACAGGCAACTAGAGGTACGAGTATTTCGAGTATTTAATCTAGGTTAGGTGGATCGTCAAGAATAAATGCTTCACTCTCACCTCTGTAATTGGATGACAGCTGATTTAACAAACCTCTGCACGCTTGCAAGCCAGTAAAAATAAGTAAATAATTCGTTGGGAAATGACGTACTATTCACTTGAAGAGTTAGGAGTTGATGGATATTTTACTAAGGCAAGTGCGTGTATAGGTCTGAGAAGTCTAGGCTGTTGACAGATGAATCCGTTAAAAGCTCGTGTTTCTAACGATAATGTAACTTATCGATTGAATTAACAAGCAAAACTTCTTGTGTTCAAACCTAAATTTTCTCGACTGGTTAGCAGGTTAACATGACCTGAGAGCGAATTATGTAAGGTCTGAAAAACTGTCCTATAGTTATGTTACAAATTGAAAAACACTTTTATGAACAGTTTTCGAGCGTCTGTCATCATTTTATCAATCCTGTTTTCCTCTCATGCTGATAATTTCACGGAGTCTTTAAGCAACCAAAATATGGTCATGAATATTAACTATACAATATGTTGAAATGGGCTCTGAGCATTTGCGAGGGTTTATTAGTTAACTCTTTTATAAATATGTACAGTGTCGTGATTCGTTTTTACGTTTTCACCATTGAAATATTTTTTATATAAATCAGAGCATTTTTAAAATTATAAATACTTTTTTTTTGTGGTTGAAGAAATGTGATCTGTATTTTTGAAGATCCATATAGCTATATTTCATAAACAATGTAACGCACTGGATTCAAACAAATATTCTACTAAACAATACAAAACCTACGAATGTTTAACGTTCAAAACACTATGAGCTAAATCATAATCAGCTACTTTGAAACTGCTTCAGAAAGTGTTCTTATTTAAACTTGGCAATGAAAATAGTTATATTTCAAAAACTACTGTTGACCAAAATACTTTAGTTGGATAAAATTTTCAGCACTGAGGTGAGAGTAAGAGCTGCAACTTAAATTTAATTTTATTGTATTATTTCACCTATTTTGATCATTAAAGAAAAAAGAGATAATGTAGGCTTACCATGTTACAGAAACAAAATTTAAACACAATGCATTAAGAATGTAATTTATAATACAGTAACGATGTAAAATCTTCGAATTCTTGCATCCAAGATTATGAAATCGCTTGTTCTTTTAAATACACAATAGGTAGAGATGGTGGAAAATCGCGAGAATATTTTCTGCCAACGTATTCTGCAAATCACTGTAGCGTCCTGCGTCATCTTATTGTTGGCCGACGGTTATGTGACACAGTCTAGTTGTTTACAGACGAATCACAGACGTCCAGTAGTAGCGCGCCAGAGTTATCATTGGCCGAGTCAAATAGGGACTCGCCAGTAACGAAATAAAAGCGTCAGAAATGAATACATTATATTGAAGCCTAGTAAACAGTCAACTTTTCCCGCGATAAATCACCTTCTCTAACAATAGGATATATACATATGTGTGTGTATATTTGTGGATACTAGGCTTACCTACTGATATAAAATTGTCAAATTAGAAAACACTAATACATTATATTATGAAACAGTTATTGGCAGTAATGAACTATGTTAACAGATATACATGCTTTACTGCAAATACGGTCAGGGTGTGTAAATTACTACCATTACAACATCTACGTCTACAACGTACTCATGTAAAGTGACTTATATTTTAGAAAGTGGGAAACGTAGCGGACGTTGACATTGTTCGGTGGGTTTTCTCCGGATACTCCCGTGTTCTCTTGTCCAATCATTCTCCTTCTGCTCCTTCAATTCACGCCATCATCTATAGTGATAAAGACCCTGCAACGCACTCATTGAAATTTTCCCCCACACTAACTCAGCTATTGGATTGAGCAGGAGAATTTGTGAGGAGGTTTGAAGAGCATTTATAACTCAAAATTTGTGTCGCTGTGTTTTTATTCTCCGTTTGTTACAGTGATTTGGGATAAGATTAATTCTAGAAAGCTCTACGTTAAAAGTTTCGTAAGTGGCACTTCATATAATCGGTAAGAAATGTAAACTGACCAATCACAGAGATTTCGTGAATTATATAGTAGAAGTTGATAATTTGAAATCCAAAACTGATTTGTTTTGCAATCTAAAATTAAATTAAATCCTTCTCTCTCTGCCAAGCTTAGTTATATTTTACTTTGCTACAGTTTCGTATTTTATTTGCAGCAGAATTTTTCCCTGTGCGAAACTCTCGCAGAGTTAACCTTACCCGGGAGAAGAAGAGGGAGAGGAACTAAGTGGCACGGGAGGCAGGTTGTCCTCAGATGAGTTCGCAGCACCTCTGGGGCCAAGCTTGCAGGTCAAGATGGCGGCCGTGACGTTCAACAAGTGTAGGAAGTGTGAACAAAAACTGCCGCTGCGGCGATGATGTCCGTGCGGCGCAGCCTCTGGACGTCAATCAAACACCGACCTCGGGCACTGAGTACGTTAACTGGTGACGTAGCGGTTCCTCGGCGAGAACATTGCTCGACAACTCCTGAGCGACTGCTTGACCTGGGATGTACTTTGCCAAGGAGTCTGTGAGCTCGAAACACCACTATTGCTGTATCTCCAATGGAGACTGGAAAAATTCACGTGTTCACTGACTTGTAAACTAGCCTCCAAGAATATATGTGTACTCTAGTAGACAACACACTTTCATTAGCTGCTCGCTGATACAATGGTATGGGGCACGTTAAGGTATAATTTCATTATTGGCTCAGAGACTTCCAGAAGATGTCAAATATGTCGAGGGCCAATTGCTAGAGACATGCAAAATTCGCGTTATTTTCTGACAGCTGACGAATCCAAGTGACTATAGACTCGTTCGACGTCTCCCGCTGGCGGATATTGTCGTGACTTGCCGCGGAGAATACTTACACGGTAGAGTGGCCAATCTCTTTAAAGACGTAACACACGTAAATGACAACACATAAAAGTTCGTAGCCAGTTGGATAGCAGATGATGCGCTGTTATGTATAGGAAAGTGAAGTTTAGTCTGCTACCAAATGATAACGCGAATTTTGCATGTCTCTACCAATTGCGAAAGTTACACGATCTTATAGTTGCTGGAATTCTAGCGTGTGCGTAAAAAAACGCGAACTTATCAGATCCCTAATAATAATACTTAAGGCCTTGCTCTTTAGTTTTGCTGTGGTTTCGAAAATATTTTTTCTAACGCAAATGAATACATATATCAAAAATTCATTCTGGAGGTTTTAACATGTATATGTCATTGTTTGTATATGAATTTTTCTGTTTCAATACACCAAACGGATTTTTAGATTTTTGCCCCTGAAATATCGCATGTCTTGTAGTCAAAATAAGCCAAAATGAAACTAAATATTTTTTTTCTAGCAAACGGTACATTATTGTTAAAAACTGCTCTGGCAAAATTGTGTATCGTGTGACTGTACAGTCTCAATTTTTTTCAAAGCATTTGATAAAAAACTATTTGAGTTATTTGCAATTGTTTGAAATAAATGAAAGATCATGGCCTTAACTGTGTGCCTTATTTACTTATTTCCTGAATTAGCCACGCGCTTCACAAAACAGGAAGTATTTTTGGAGAAGGAAAACAATCGTCACCAGTTACTTTACAAAAAAACGGTAGCAGTATATTTTTTTTGTGTACACTTATTAAGTTTCTTGCTTCCTGATTTCAACTACGCTGGTTCATGTTTTTTTTCTGTTTGTTTACAGCCTTGTCTTTCTATCCGTAAGACATTAACCACCTTCTCTCTGGTGTCTGGCTTAATATCTTTGATCAAATATTGGTACATCTTATTTTTTTGTGGAAAATTTAGTACATCGCAGCAGTACCATACTGTACGCTAATTTCCCATACATATCTGTAAATTACAGGAACACATCAAGTAAAATTACTACATGAAATGCGCCGAATTTCTGCGTACCTCGTAAACAGCATTTCCATTTGCGGATGTAAAGCGAAACAATTCGCCATGACATGAACGCACAATAGTTACGGACCCGTGATTTTCTCAGAAGATATTTTACACCAACTTGTTTTAATGTCTTATGTGTAGGACTAAGAATAATTCGCGAGTTCAATAACCTGCATGCTAGAATCCAATGTCCTATACATACAAGCCCCGTCTATTCGTCATTGTCTGCTGTCTGAACGAGTATCAGGTAATGGACAAATGGTAGGGCTTCGGTATACATAGGATAATGGATTCTAGCATGTTGGTCGTTGAACTTGCGAAATATTCCTAGCCCAACCTGTAGTTAAAATACATTACTTTCCAGGTATTTTAATAATAAAATTACATGCTTGCGAATTACTTGAAATAAGACGTAGAATAAAGTATTTTGTTTTACCACGTATTAGACGTCAACGTTGATTGGCACTTCTTTCAGAGACAAACTCTACTGTAAGTTTTTTAAATGTTCGTTGCAATTTGAGCTCACATTTAGAATTTAGTGGTTTGTGGACATACACCATTACTCATGTTTTGTTGATCAAACCTGTGTTGAATGACAAAGTACGAAAACGAACAAGAAAAAACAAATATAAAACACACAAACAATAAAATATAAAAAAGCAACCCAAAGGAATTCTGTCAGTTTTTTTCCAAAATAATTGTTATATTAGACAAAAAAAATATTTCTAGAGATAGAATTCAGTCGAGTATCGACACAACATCCAGACACAAAAGACAGACACAAATATAGAACCACATTCCCAATATGAAACAAGATTCGCATCTTGGTGTTCCGACCAGCTGTGTCTCAGCCTGGAGACGGGGATAGATCGTAATCCCCGAAACGTTGCATTTTTTCGTTATTTTTAACTTGTGTTGTTTATTGTCTTGTGTTTGTTGTCCACTGTTCACTGTTTCTTTGTCTATTTCTATATTTTTTCATATTAGGAATGTGGTTCTCTTTTGTGTGTCTGTCTTTTATGTGTGGGTGTTGTGTCGATGTTTGACTGAATTATATCTCTAGAATTCATTTTTGTCTAATATAACTATTATTTTGGAAAAAAAAGGCAGAATAATTCTGGGATTGTTTTTTTTTTTTTTTCTATTTTTGTGTGTGTTTTATATTCGTTTTTTCTTGTTCGTTTTCGTACTTTGTCATTCAACACAGGTTTGGTTAGCAAAACATGAGCAATGGCGTATGTCCACAAACCAATAAATTTTAAACTATACTGTGTATGCCAAAGAAATCTATGAGAGTAGGAATGTAGCACACAATCAAAATAAAAAATTACGAGAATTGGTTAGGTAACACCGATGTTAAATAAAAAATATAAATAGTACTCTTCTATTTTAACGACGATTTTTAAACCTTATTCAGCCGCATATAATAGATCGGAGGTATAAAATACCTTCTGGTATAAAATACCTGCTAGTATAAAATATGTTATAAATGATTGTACGAAACAGAACGCCAATTGAAATTTCGCATTAATTAATTAAAATTATTAGTTGTCAGAATGTTGACGGACTGCCTCATTATGGTGATATACTGAAGGCCTTATGCATACCACACTAACTTGTACAAGGTCTGGTATATAATGTGATTTACCAGCAGGTAATGCAATACCAAGGAATTTATTTTGCCTGGCTGGGGCGATTTGGTAACTGGTTTGGCAACAGCACCAGTATTTTTTTTTTTGTTCCAGGTATCAAACGGACTTCAGCAACTGAATAATAATATTGCAGTTTCAGTGCGTAGAGCTATCGAAGTGACAGTGACTGAAACCAATAACTGAAGGTAAATGTAATATCACCATCATGAGCGTGTCTAATAGTATCTATTCATTCAAAATTCTATGAACGGCTTTAAAATTATTTAAATTGAAATCTACTGAGGTCTTAAGAATTTAATACGATATGAAGGTAGAATAAAACATTTTAATATCACCTACATGACAAACAAAACTTTAAAAAACATCTATACATATTAATGTCAAGCAAATTATAATTACGTAGTTAGATGTGTTCTGTTTGTGCTAGCTTGGAGCATCTTCTATGCAAATTAATGCATATTAGTCGAAAAACTTGAGGTAAAATCTCTGCCATGTTGCTAATTATTTAATTTTGGTTTTAAAAATTATTAATGTCCTACAGTACATCGTACATTTTGTTAAGAGAAAAAATTTGTTTATTAGCAATTACTTCACTTAACCCTTGAAATATTCTTTATGACTATATTTTCGTTCGTAATTAACATATTTGATATGCTATATAATTAAATATTTCTAATTCAAGTAATATTACGCAACATTGAATGTGCGTACGCAGTTCTACAAGTGATATCGACATTGATAATTACAACGCTTAAAGCACGTACAGTACCGTATGTAACCTAACAGTACGCCAGTTTCTTCCAAGTAATAAAAATATTATATTTCGGCTTGCATGACAGTCTGTGTACCGACTAGTACAAGTCTCACAAAAGCTTGCACAAAATCAATTATTATGCAGTGTAGTTTTGACTTAAGCTGGCCGCCTGTCCAGGCCGCCGAGATGTGCACAGAATTTTGGCTTATCAAAAACCATATTAAAACCATCCAGCGTGCGAGAGTGATGACTGGTTAAGGAAAACATTCATAGGCATATACATATGTGCATACCCAAGCCATGAAGCTTATGAATGGCAGTGAGTGGTTTTGCAGTTATTTTGTACGTTTTTTTTTTTAAACCTCCTGGAATAAATGCAGGTTCACCGCTTGGCATCACTGTATCAGCGAACTGCCAGCGGGCAGCTGCTGTCCGCTTGAGATCCCAGATATTCTCAGAGGCTAGTCTACAGTTAATTGAATCCGGACATTTTTCCTGTATCTACAGCTATAGGTAGACACGTGCAAAATTCACGTTATCTTCTGACATCTGACTAGACTCCAAGTGACTACAGGCTCGTTCGACGTCTCCCGCTGGCCGATATTGTCGTGACATGCCGCGGAGAATGCTTACATGGCAGAGAGGCCAATCTCTGTAAAGACGTAACACATGTAAATGACAACATATATAAACGTTAATAGCCAATTGAATCGCGGATTATGCTCTGTTATGTACAGGAAAGTGAAATTTAGTCTGCTATCAAATGATAACGCGAATTGTTCATGTATATAGCTATAGGTGAGTATAATGCATGCCAGTTCAGTGACTCGTGTCTAGAGGTTAAGGTGAGGCGTAACATGCGTGTTGTGACACGCTTACCACTTTCGCACTTCTATGCCTGGAACTAGTAAAATAATTTCACTTAGGCTGGTTATCCCTTTGTATTTATAAGAACTAAAACAAAGAGGGTATTAACATAAAATTTCATTGTTTTCACATATTATCTAGAAAATTTACGGCAGTCACAAGAGGAACAATTTCTTCAGTCATTAAAGAAGACTGTCTTAGAACACTGGGGCCAAGCGCGAGATATGGAAGCGGACAATTGGCAGGAATATTATTACGAGGTAGATATAGCTTGCAGCCTCTGAAGAACCAGTCGAAAACATGACCTAATACAGAGCTTTTTAGCAAAGTTAGACAATATTGACGTCTTAATGTGTTAGTAATAGTTTTGCTAGCATTTTATTCCTTTATTAAATACAAGAACGTTGGCGTCGTGCGTCAGCAGACAGACTGGACTGCAAGTAACTGTGCGTTCTAGTGACATACGTGGTTATCCGACAGATTGTGTGATACCTCTGATGGACTTTTTAACCAACTATAACAGGTAAAATGTAAAATTCCTACTACCCTGAAATATGGACACAAAAATATGCGAAGCACCGGAACATATAACGGGACGGTATGTTCAGGTCAACATAGGCCAGTGATTTCTAGTCTGTCGCCAAATAACTACGCAAAATTGTCTATAGTAAAAAAGTAATAAATAACGTATGAGGAGTATGTCCGAGGGACAGGGTATCGCACCCCGAATGCATATTTTATTACTGGAAGCGCGTAGGCAATCTGCGTACCATGAAGGATGACATGAAATGAGGCCCTAAGATGGAATGAGAGGGGTGAGGGAAACGGGAGATCACCGAGAAAACCCACCGGACAGCGTCATCGTCCGGCACGATTCCCACATGCTGAAATCTGGGGCGGCGGGGATCGAACACAGAACGCCTTGGTGAAATGTGAGAGGTCCTTTCACTCGGCCGCCGCGGCGCTATATCGTCCATAATAATACCTTAACTTGCTCTAGAAGGTTTTGTGTGTAGTTAACGTGTGAGCAGAACAGCGCAAGTGGAACGTATGTAGCGGTGTCAAAATACCGACCCAGTTCTCGTTAACTGAACAGCTACGATGCACTTGGTGTCGTCACATTCCGTCATAACTGTGCATATAGTCATGAGAGCGGTACATGTTGTTTTTATGACTACAGGCGCCGACAGCTCGCTCTCAAGTGGACAGGCAAATGTTTGCGGAGAACACGAGTTTGCATGGAGAATGTTTGTTTGGTGCTGCGTGATAACTAGAGGCCAAAAATGGAGACCGATGCTTCGGATGCAAAACGTCGGCTTACGAGAGAATTGTCGTTTTCACAGGAATTATTTACACTCGGTTAAGAGAGCCACGCGACCGAAAAAAAAAAAAAAAAAAAAAAACATTGAAAGATTTTGCTATTGTATTTAATATTATTCTGAGTATTTTTGAAAACCTATTTAGGAAACAAACGTATAGAGTAATGATACTAATGTATACTTAAAAAACTCACTAAAATTTATTATTTAACTACGAAGAAAAAGTTTTATTAGTTAAAATATGTTTAACGATTTAGTATTGTATTCATTCCACTAATAATATATTAAACTACATTCGAACAAAATATTAGAAGGAGAACAGTATTGCAATTATAGGAAACACAAAATTCGAAAAAGGTTTTAATTTCTATAGACCACTTTAGTGAAGTGTGGTGAATTGTAAGTTACGCAAGATTTTTTAAATTTTGTTTAGTAGGGACGTGAATAATTCGCGTTTTATTTCAGGCACAATCTAGGATTTCAGCAACTGTAAGTTCGTGCTACTTCACAATTGGCCGTTGACTTATTTGACACCTCGTGTAAGTCGCTGAACCAATAATAAAAACGTAACTATTATGCAGGCCCATATCACTGTGTAGCGAGTAGCTGCTGCGTGCTTGAGTTCATATATATTCTTGGAGGCTAGCCTACACGTCAGTGAATACGCGAAATATTCCCGTCTCTAGTAGTTAGTTAATCTTGTTTAGAGGTACGTCAATTTCGCGGATTCATCTGGCAGCAGCCTAGACTTGTCAGTCCTATACACCCACTGGCCACAATCGTGATTTATTGGCTTACAACCGTGCAAGCAGGTAGCAAGCGATAGCACTTCGCATTATTTCCTTGTTTACTACTGGCTTGCAGTAGTCAAACGCGTTTCGTAACAGCCGCCAGTAAGTCACAGGCATGACAATGAAGTATATATCATTGGCGTTCAACCTGACCTGGAATGTATATCTGCGAAATTTACGTACCTCTAGTCATGCTCTAAACAGAACTGATCCAAATTTCGTAGGTAAAGGACAGGGACGGAAAAAAATGTAATGAGTAGGGAAAGGAATATTTCGCGAGTTCAACGACATGCCTGTTAGAATGTATTGTACTATTTATATACAAGCCCCGGCCATTTGTCCACTAGCTGCTCCTCACTGGAACAATAGACAATGAACGAATATACGGGGCTCGAGTATGCATAGGACATTGGATTCTAGCCTGCAGGTCATTGAATTCCCGAATTATTCCTTTCTCTAGTAATGAGGTAAGTGATTTGTAGACTGGACTATGCTCAGTTGTGTCTCACCTCTGTGTTCTATGGCTGCTGCCTCACTGAGACACAAGTTTGACTTTAAATGTGGTAGAAAACCACTATCTTATTGCAGGTTTGCGATCTTTAACAATGTTTTCAGAGAGCTCGTGGTTAACAGTGGTCCAACTGCACAACGCAACCGGAAAATGCACCATAAATTGTCTTTTTCCTAAACGTACGCCATTGACAGTGAATGTTTATTGTCGTTGGAACGTCACAGATTTATAAATACTAATCGGCAAAAATATGTTCCCGTTTTTGCAGTCAACGTAGTTCTGAACTTAGTTCGCTAAATTTCACAGTTCCTGTAGTATTGAGTGGAGACGTGTGATACTTGCGTTATTTTCTGCCAGCAAACTAGAATATCAACGTTTGCAGGCTTGTTCGACGTCTCCCGTGGGCCGAAAATGTTACACGGAGAATACATCTACACAGAGTGAGTGAGAGATATTGATCAGCGTTTAACATGAGGTCGTTAGCGCTGGTGATGTGGTGACATGGTGTGAGTACGGAGCAGTGCCGGAATGAATGGGTGAAGGAAACGGGAGATTCCCGAGAAAACCCGCCGACCAACGGCATCGTCCGGCACGATTTCCACATGCGAAGATCCGGTAACCGACCCCGCCGGAAATCAAACCCGGATCGTTTTGGTGTGAGGCGAATGGTCTGACAATTCGGCCACCGCGGCCCCTTGCTTCTGGACAGAAAGTAACAGATCTACCATGATAGAATGACTGACCTCCTGCAAAGCGGTTGTGTACAACATTAATGGGGCCATATAAGGGCTCGTGGTCAATGTAACCTCAGTGTACATGTCATCAATATAATAACGCGATTTTTTCAGGTTGCTATCAATGACTGGCTGCAGTTAGCAAGTGAGTGATCTGAAAAACTCATTGTTTGACCAGGTCCCACGTCACTTATACCACACAACACGCCACGAGTTCAAGACTGTCATGAACTGAGCTCAAACTATGCTCTCTAGTGTGCTCATTGGTGACAACAAGCGGGTGATATGAAACTACCATCGTCTCTGTAACTCTCCAGTATCACAAGTGCCAGTAAACTATTTGTTTTTTCTGACACCTACAAGATCATGAGCACTGATGACTACTAGGTTCGTACAACTATTGTCATTTTAATTTTAATGAAAGTGTCTTAAAATTTGTGACTGGCGTTACTAAACTGATATGAGAAAAATTTAATTCTTATTTTTGAAGCAGACCATTTCACGAGTTATAAATCTGTTTCCATGCGGAAAGTAGCCTACTCTATTTCAACTTCCAAAACATCATTTATGTAACTAATTTTACACGAACGCCATTCAACACGATGAAATCAAACCTACACGAAAATATTCGTTAGTCATTGACGTGCAGATTTGCCTCCAAGGATTTCTGCGCTCTCAAGCAGTAAGTGGCTGTTACCTGGCTGCTCGCATGTGTGTGTATATATATATATATATATATATATATATATATATATATATATATATATATATATAGTTGCATGTTGGCCGGGCAGCAGGCACATTACATCATGCTGGGTGGTCAGCCCTGTGAGTCAACCAGTGATGTCATGGGTTTCGCAGCTATGTCGCAACTCCCGAGAGACGTCATGGGATTCCCCGATGATGCAAATGCGTATATGTGACTACTAACAGGCACGACCGAAGTAATGTATATTTTTAGACCACAGGTCACCATGTTTCATCAGCCATTGATGTCACTGTAGGGGCCGTATAAAAGCCTCGGTACTGCGCAACATGAGGCAGTCTGGAAGTGACAGTCAGTGAGGAAGTGTGTCTTGTAGAGTCATGACGAGTCAGTGAGGAAGTCTTAGTCTGGAAGTGGTAGTCGTGTGGAGTCTTGAAGAGTCAGTGAGTCTGGAGTTTGAAGTCTGGAGAGGGGCAGCACCCTTAGGGGCGGCGTTGCCACTGGGGCGGCGATGGACGTCGTGAGAAGTGACGGGCCGAGAGGAGACACTGGCAGCGGCGCAGAGATGAGGACCCAGCGCCTTGGGGGCGGAATCTCGACGGCGCTGAGGCTGATATAGTATCGGCGGAACTGACAAGGTGTAGCGACTCGAGGATAGCAACACGGCAGTGGTGGTTGGTGTTTAGGCTGTGTGACGCCAGCGGGCTGCAGGAAGAACGAACAACACTTGTGGTGTTGTGTTGGAGTGCTGCAGAGGTGGTGAGTTGTAGAGAACAACACTGACGGTGTTGTGTCGAAGAGGGCAGTAACTGGCTACTTGAGGAGACTGTCTACCTGGTGATTCAAGAGAAGAAGTGCTTCGAGAGTTCGCTATTGGTCCTGCTCGGAGGAGGTGCTAATCTTGTGTAGAGAGGCTGGTGAGGACATCTTGGTGATGTCAGGAAGACGTCTTGGTGACGTCGGAGTCTACTGCGAGGCAGTACTGGGTGAGACAAGAGGGCTTCTGCTGCGATTCGACAGGTGAAGAAGGAAGTGCGCGACGGGAGTCGAACCGAAGACGTCAAGAGTGTAGACAGTGGTGCACTCTGGGTGCTGCACTGTAAATGGTGAGCCATCCTCCCTTAGGACTGTTAATGTTGTACATTGTCACTATTTGAGAAACTGTTGGTTGGATATATGACTGAACTTTTATTGTGAATTGTAGTCTTTAATTGATTAATGGTGAATATTCTTGTGCTTTAATTGTCAAAGTTAATTAACATTATGTGGTACAGTACTAATTGTGTGCATAATTAATTGTGTTGTGAGAGATACAGTTGATTACTGTTTTGTGTATTTCGTAGCTCTGTGAGCTATTAAATTCAGTACTTAATTTAACTCTTTTATTTATAATTATAAGACCTCTATCCCAAAAGAACTCATGGGAATTGCCGACAGGAAAAGTTTCTGCTCTAAACTTGTAACAATATATTAGAATTTAATGGCCAACAGCTTAATACACCCACAGCCAATAACGAAGAATCAATCATCTAAACCACTTTAATTTAAAAAATTTAATAATCAAGACAATACGAAAATTCTATAAGATTCAAGAACAGCACAAACACATAACGTGTGCCGATTTCCCGACACTGGATCCAAAAAACCGAACTTCTCACGGCGGTAGCTACTGAAGAACTTTTTGTCGCACTGATACAGTGACACAACATAATTTTCCCCGCGTTTAGTTTGTTCTTCAATACTGTCTCGCCTTCTAGGAGCTGAGAAATAAGTCTAGGGGCAATTTTCGAAAGTTATACGAACTGGCTGTACAGTTACTTAAATTCTAGCTTATGCCGAGGCGAAAACGTGAATTTTTACGTCCGTATGCATTGGTGTACATCAAAAATTCAACGTACGTTTCGTAATACTTTCTGTTTTCAAAAGATTCCATAAAATAGTTATTATCATGCGTGTACGCATTTTTGTAGGAGTAAGTTAAAAATCGTAACTGAAAAAAAAAATGAAAGCTTTTACTAATTGAAGTTATTTAATTTCGGGCAAAAGAGGTGATAAATAAGGTTATGTAAAAACGTTTATTATAAAACTGCTTTCAGTAAACGTACCATAAGACGCTACTTACTAGGCCTATATACCTTTTGAAGAAGTGTGAATAAACGGACTATAACATTTTTTAATTTCACTTAAGTGTTAAGCTGACGGTTCCGAATTTAATAAACCAACTTAATTACAAAAAAAATTACTTTTTTTTCTGTAAAATTTACGTTGAACATCCAATGGACAATAATCTTTGTAACTCTCAGTAATAAAAAACGTTTGGAAAATATATGTACAAAAAAGTTTAACTATTAAAAAACTCCTAACAAAGAAACGTTCAAATTTTAAAATTGTGTGTGAAAAAATCTAACAAGGTTTTATTTAATTAATTTTAGTATCATTATATAACTAAATAATCTAATATTCTAATAAATAAAACAAGAGTATGCAGGTATGGTAAAATATTAGTTATAGGCTGCGTTATTCGGACTGTTTCGTTGCCTTTACAAATGTTTTGCAACGAAAACAACATACAGTAGGATAAGTTATACTATAGTAAATAATAAAAAATATATATATAAAGAAAGACACGAGGAATTATTTCAAAAGCAGTAGTTCAATATATATCGATAGTTAATTAAAAGAGCAAAATAGATTTTGAGGTACAGAATTAAATATTTAGGGCACTCTTGAAAAGACGTCATCTTGAATAGTTCTGTATTTGTTCATAGCTAAGCCGTGTCCAAAAATAGTTTATGTAATAGATTAGGTTCCCAACGGTTTCCCTGGCATGGAATGAAATCCATCTGTCTTAATGCAAGTAAAGACCATATCATATTTTTGGTGGAAAGTCTGTAGTAAAGTTAACTAGGCCTACATATCTGTATTTGAATTTTTCATATACGTCCGGTTAGTACATTTTGAGACACGGCAGTCTGAGAAGAGCGTTTTTAGCCACGTTGGAGAGCTTAGAAACAGTGTTTATAAAAGGTATGGGTGTCTTAACAATGATATTATGACCTTGTGTGAAGTGTGTTTTCTTTGCCTACGCTTGCACAATGGGCTTATGTGGAATAGTTTCGTAGAAAACAACTGTTTACGAACACACCGCGACGCATTTGAAGCGTTTGTTAGACGGCTCGCTTAAAGTGGGCGCCTGCCTCACCGTCAAGCGGTGAGCATGCCTTCAGTAGTTACAATATTGTTCGAAAAATTTTTATCGCGCTTGAGTGATGTCGGCTTAAGAATAGCATAATTGCTTTTAAAGAACTAACCCGTTTGTAAACTCATTTAAAGTACACCCTTACTCTTTAATGTATGTTTTCTTTCGAAAGACACGAAGGTTATATGGGTTCGACTCCCGGCGGGGTCGGTCCCCGGATTTTCGCATATGGGAATCGTGCCGGACGATGCCACTGGTTGGCGGGTTTCTCGGGGATCTCCCGTTTCCCCCGCCCACACATTCCACGCTGCTCCACACTCACAACATATCACCCCTCACCTCTGCTAAAGACCTCGATGTTAAGCGCTGACCGAAAACTCTTCACTCACTCACTCTTGCGAAAAAAAAAAGGTGAATATGGAATTTTTGCAGTCATTTAAGGTATTAAATTCTTGGCGCAGAAGGTTCAGAAGGCATACGCACGTACAATACACTTTTATATTTAATATTACATCATAAAATGAAAGGATCACCACGAAATGTCTCATAGAGACGAGTCTTCAGCGAGATGACTGCATGCCAGTTCAGTGATTTGCGCCTAGAGGCTACGGTGAGACGAGACGTACGTCCTGTGTTGTTCTTAACAACTTCCGCAATTTAAGCCTCGAACGCACAAAACACGTTCACTCAGGCGGTTACCTTAAGTATTTGTGCAAAGTGAAGTGACAAGTCGTTGGAGACTGGAGCAATTGACATACTTCTGCAGTTGCGTAAGTCAGGTACCAGAAGAAATGTCACAAATCTTAACAGCGGTAACTATATTCGAAATAATTACAAGAACAAATGTATTTATTTTTATTTACACGCTTGTATGTATTTGAAACTCGCCACCCTCAATTTTTGGCATATAATTTTGCATTTTTATACATATTGCTATGAAATATTTGTCTGTAAAACTGTGTTTTAGATACTCAGCAAACTGAAATGCAAATTTTACAATAAATTTGATTTAATTCCATAGTGTTTGTAAATACTCTGTACAGACATTCTTTCTGAATTTTATTGATTTAAGTTATTCCTTGTGAGTTTTACAAGTAGAGTTCAACGAAAATGTTCTCTTTAAATTAGTTCCCATAGAACTGAAATGTGAAGCTACAGTAAAAGATTTTTAAAATTCAAGGTCCGTGACCCTGTGCTTCAGAAACGTTAACCGCTCTGTTGCACATTTCTGAATTCACACAATCTGCCTACTGCAGTTGACTTGTTGTAGAAGGCCTGCATTAAACAGATTAAATGTTGAGGTCATCGTGCAGTTACAAGACATTCAATAATCACTTCTCTGATTACAAAATCCTGTAATAATTAGGTTTGAGATAGGCGAAAAATTAGCATTATTTTCTAAGTTCACTAATCCTATTTGAAACATTGTACTTGCTTGTAATTTGGACACGAAACTGCGAAACCAAGAATTGAAGAGTTTGTTCAGTTACACAGGCCAAATTAACGAAAACCGTTTATTGATAGGAAATTAAATCCTTCGAAAAATTACAATCTACGCAATAGTATAGCGCGTAACACATAACAAATTAAATTAAAAGTTGTAAAAAGTTTAAATAGTCTACTATAACGGTCGCTCTTTCGCTAACACCTGATAGCGATATGAATGCAGCCACGTTTCCGTTAACGCATTTCTGGTTGCCTAACATATAGGCTACTTTTAAAATGTTCGTACATATAACAAGCACGTTTAGACATCAATAGAAAATAAGAAAATTATTTACTACTGTACTTCTTATTTGAAGTTTGTTATCCTACATTCTAATCAGTACATAGTTATTTGCAATTACGTATGAATTCGGTGGATAATGACGTACTCAGTTAAAATATCACAGTAAGTACTTCATAATATTAACCCTACCGGCAAGTGTTACTGTAGGTTATAGCTGGCAGTACTGAACAGCGTTGAGGAAATAAACAGAAGCTCTTTTTTTTTTAATTTTAAAATGGGAAAAAGAAACTTTAAATGGTTAGGTTTGATTGCAACCTTTTCACGTAAATAATATCCATGTTTTTTATGATAAAGAGAACAGTAAGCAGTAATCTGCATATTAAGTATATTTAAAGCATTAACTTTTTATGAACTGCTGCAAGCTATACGATAAAAATAACTGCCTAGAAGGTAAAATAACGTAGAATATATGTTATGTGTAAAATAACACATTTGCTATAAACTGAAATTAATTCGGTATGCCACTTTATCATATAGGGAGTATAAATCACTAATAAATATCCTGCAGCAAAGATTTTTTTAGCGTTAACCAATGCTAAGTAACCTCAACACACAAAAAAAAAAACTTTATGTTTAATTACAATTGTAGCAAAATATCGGGTTGCATTAAAATAGTTTGAAATTAATAATAAACTTTATGTTTAATTACAATTGTAGCAAAATATCGGGTTGCATTAAAATAGTTTGAAATTAATAAGAATACTACCTGAAGTTTTTAACAAGCTTAATATTAAGTAACGTATTTACAGTACACGTGCTTTTATTTTCAGTAAAAATAAGTACAGTTTAGCAATTATTTGGCAACCCTATATTACGGTCAATATATGTTTTATTAATTCATATAGGCATGCTAAGAGCTCACTCACTATTTTAAGAACATTTTCACAAACAAAACTTATTTGTTACAGAAAAGTCTACCTTTTAATTTTATTAGTATGCAGGTAAGTATTGAGTAATTATGTGTACACATAAACTTATACATAAAATACACGTTTATGTATACACATAAACGTGTACATTGCATTAACGGAGTATTTTGGTTTGTGTGTTTGAAAAACTTATACGATTGTTATGCCAACGTGAGACATTATTAAATAATTGCTGTTGCGGGAAACAGAAGTTAGCAGCATATACAGTAACCAGCATGACCTTAATCTTAGTATATAAAATGAAGTGTCCTGACTGACTCACCCACTCACTCATCAACG
This sequence comes from Medauroidea extradentata, assembly GCA_003012365.1. Lineage (NCBI taxonomy): Eukaryota > Metazoa > Arthropoda > Insecta > Phasmatodea > Phasmatidae > Medauroidea > Medauroidea extradentata. The sequence goes on along the minus strand of PNEQ01107258.1, from coordinate 855 downwards.
CACAGCCCAAACCGCTGGACCTAGAACCATGACATTTTGAGGGAAGCTGCCCCTTGCCCCGTAGGCACCCTCTAAGAAAGGCTTTTTCGAAATTCGATAGTTAAGAGGGTGAAAAGGGGTGAAATGTGTTTTAAAAGAATCCTTGATATCTCATTAACCGAGAATGCTGTCATAAATTTTTTAACTTCATAATACAGGGTGGCCAAGAATAAGTGTTACAAATTGATAGGGATGGTAGATGTGCATGTTTGGAACATATTTGATTAAGGAACCCATGTCCGGAAATGCATCCTTATACCTGCAATGGTGCACCAAAATAACAGGGGTAGGCAGGCAACCTGGCGACAACAAGCCAGTGAAAACATATTGTAATAGGCTAAAAATCGTTGTAAGGTTATAATTCAAGTTTCTTTAAGTTTAATGTCAAATATTTTGTGTTTCTTTAATGTTATTTTATAATTGTAATGTCTATGTATAAGTATTTGTCATGAAAGAAAAAGAAAAACTAATTAATAAACGCGGCGTGGGAGACGGTGACCGGTGGCAGCCATTGTCTGCGAGCTGGCCTGTGATTGGCCAAGGAACTATAGGCGGGGGTTGCTGGCTAGTGCGGCCAGAGGTGACCGAGCGGGACACTCGGTAGGAAGCCGCGGAGACGACCGGACCACGTGTCGCGAGTCTACAGCACAGAGAGTGCTTCGCCTGACCAGCTGAACCCGAGAGACTGGGGTTGGTCCGGCAACTGTGCGTCTTGGGTCACGACGTTTTTAAATAATATTTCGTAAATTGCAAAAAGTAGTCTCGTGGAAGAAAGGGCGCATCATATGAGATAAAGCGGACGATATACGCACATCG
>PNEQ01107257.1:17500-34147 GCA_003012365.1 Medauroidea extradentata | reverse complement strand
GTGACACAGGAGTAATTGTGTGCATAACTAATTGTGTTGTGAGAGTTCTAGTTGATTACTGTTTTGTGTATTTCATAGCTTTGTGAGCTATTAAATCCAGTACTTAATTTAACTCTTTTATTTGTAATTATAGACCTCTATCCCAAAGAACTCATGGGAATTGCCCACATATAAAGTTTGTGCTTTCAAATTTGTAACAATAACATTATGAGGTAGTATGCTTTACTTTCGAGTAAAAAATTAAAAACGGTTTTAGAAAATTAAGGGCTTGAAACCACAAAATCTACAAAAATGGGAAACTGTAATTTTTATAATTTTTAATACGATAATGTCTGGACCTCTATAATAACAGAATTTCAAAAATATTCGCGTTTTAATTTGAAAATAATTTTACTATCCGAAAATCTCTGCGCGATAGGTTTACGGATGTTAAAATTATTTTCATATGAAAACGCAAATATTTTTGAAATTCTGTTATTATAGAGGTCCAGACATTATCGTATTAAAAATTATAAAAATTACAGTTTCCCATTTTTGTAGATTTTGTGGTTTCAAGAAACCCATATTTTTCTAAAAACAGTTTTTAATTTTTTACTCGAAAGTAAAGCATACTACCTCATAATGTTATATATATAAACGTCAGCTGATAAAATATCTACTCGGCAAAAAATCTCATCGAAATTTGATGAGTAGTTAAGATATTATTGACGATTGAGTGTTCCAGTCACCCGCTCGACATCCTACCTTCCCATACCCCTTAATAGTTACACGGAGACAGAATTTAAAAAAAAAATGCTTATCTCATTATATATTTATATCGAACATTAATCATAAATTAATGTAACTCGGGTACGCACGTAGTAGGTTCTTAACACCGCGACTTCAGTTGTATGTTTTTTGATCACATGAAATGTATTAGGACCCTTTCCCCAAGTTTCTTCAGACTCGGTATACATTTAGTACTATGTAAGACAACGTGAATTTAAAGTTGTTGGTTCATTTTGCCTTTAGAATTGCATATCACCGTTATTTCGAAGATTTTATGACATGAATATATCATTTCTGATACATTATGTAAAAACTACTGGAAAGATAGAAAGCCACACTTTACTATCCAACTTTGATTTAACTACTCTTTAGTGTTGTGGATCCGCCATGCTGGAAGATAGAACGAGAGTATTTTAATGTAGTATGACTTTTATTTCTAGATGTACGTAAACTATTTTAATTCTTAGTGTTAATTTATACCAATTTTGAGGAAAGTAGGCATATTAGGTATGCTGGCAACTATTTTTGTGGAAGTGGCGCTCTGCCCTGCTATGTTGGAAAGTAGACACTTGGTATCTCGTTTTTTTACTAGTCTTGTTGACTAAATTGTCATTCTTTTTTTACTGTAGATTATTTACCGGTGTCCTGCGTCGTTTCTTACTGCAATATGAATTATGTTTGAAAATATAGTTTTCTTTTAAAGTTATTTATTTACGTAATACAAAACTTCTTTTAAAATAAACATTTTAACTACTTATGTATAAAATAACACAATTATCCTTTATTTTTCGAAATTAATGTTTTTAATAGATACCGATAGGCATTTGTTTTCAGCCGAAACGCGGGAAATAAAACGTAAGTAAACTGCAGTTAAGGGATATGGAAATGCAAGATGTCGAGCGAAGGACGGGGAATACTCAATCGTAGATCTAATAAAAACTATTGATCTCAATTCCATGGGATTGTTTTTGCCGAGTAGATATTATATTAGCAGACGTTTATTTATACAGCACTGGGCGGTAGTACGCTTTGCTTTCGAGTAAAAAATTAAAAACAGCATTAAAAAATTAAAGATTAAAACCACCAACTCCATAAAAAATGGAAAACAGTAATTTTTATAATTTTTAGTACCATAATATCTAGGGCTCTATAATAACCAAAATTCAAAAATATTTATGTTTTAATATTGAAATAATTTTAACATCTGTAAACCATTCGCGCGGAGGTTTTCGGAGAGTAAAATTATGTTAATATGAAATGAGCGTCAGTAAATGTGAAGCCTAAAACCTAATAGTTATATGACGTGACTGACGTAGGTGCCTAAATGGCGGCTTGTAGCGGTGCGGCTGCACGCGCGGCGCGTCGTGACGTCACGTGATGTAACCTACTTCGCGGTCGGTGGAGTGGAGTGTGGAGTGTGGAACACGTGGACCTCTCGTCTGCTGGGTCGGCGTGGGCGCCACCATGCGTGCCTGCGTGTCTACCTGCGACACACGCACATGCTTTCGTTTTCACCTGCCGGATCGTGGCTGTGCATCCTCCACGAGGCTTTGTTTACAAGCCGTCTCACTCACTAGTCGTTACAAATGCATACCTGAAACACTTTTCAGCTGTATTTCCTTTCTAAATTTACAACTAAAATAACTGCCTGAAACTTTTTTTTACGTTAACATACTTTGTTTAATTTATTTTATTTGAATGTCGCTTGTGAAGTCCACGCCTGAACTTCCCCCCCCCCATCCCTCTAAAAAAAATAAAATAATGAAATATGTTTTCCTTGCGTTGATAAACGTCGCTTGCGTTGATTGCACAATGAAAATAAAGGCACAGTTATGCATGCAAAGATACAGTGGAAATTCGCGAAAATGTTTTGTGGCTTCTTTGCGGACGATTCATGTGTGTTCAGTTTTGACGTGCCAGTGCCGTAGTTGGCCCAGTCAAACCGGCAGACTACATACATACCGGGAGAAGGAAGTTGGGCCTATAAAAACTACACCGCAGTCTAATAAACAGCTATATATTACAGCGATAAATTTACTCTTGCCTTTCATGGGGTTAGATCCCAGGACCTTTCGCACTGTTGGCTGGCATTCTGAAGAATCACGCCCGGTTTTCCCGCGCAGTCTCAAGCTTTATTATAACATTTTATGCTCTAATTATACGCCCACATTTATAGAAATAACTTAAGTGCAAGTCTTAAAATTTATCAGACGTTAAACGCTCACCAAAATCACTTGACTTAATTCAAATTTATCAATTTGTTAAGGGTTACGAGAACCTTAATTTTTTTTGTAAGTATGCATGTATTTACTATTTTATTAGGCATTATGTCTCGTCGACAGCGAGGTTATAAGAAACGGTCACACACAACTGTACACAAATACAGGAACTGGGAGGGGAATCGACCATGGCCTTTGTTAAATAATCATCCTAGCAATCGCCTGGAGCGATTTCGTGAAGCCATGAGAAACCGAACGTGGATGGTCGGAGACAGGAATCCAGTAAGGGAGATATTTTGGTCAGCGCTCAACATCGAGATCTTTAGCGCCGGTGAGGGGGGAGTCATGAGGGGGGAGGAGGAAAACCGAGAAAACCCGTCGACCAGCGGCATCGTCCGGCACGATCCACACATGCGAAAATCCGGGGACCGACCCCGCCGGGAATCGAACCCGAATGGTCTGATCATTCGGCCACCGCGGCCCCTGACAGGAATCGAACCCCGAAATTCTGGGGAAACCGTCACACTTTCCACTACAGCACTGAGGTTCTGAAATATAACTGCAATAATACCAAGCAAACAAAACCAATGATTATTCTGTCTCGGCGTATAGTCTATGTATGTGCCGATATGTGTATTGTATATTGCAACAAAAATATTACCACCCCCCCCCCCTTTTTCCAAAAAAATTCTGGCTACGCTCCTGGCTCGGATCACACGAATACGGTCGGAGTTCCATTCCCACATTTACTCTGATCTTCGTATGTGGTAATCGTGTGGGACGTGCTGTTAGTCGGTGGATTTCATTCGAGTACATCCCGTTTCCCCACGCCCTTTGATTTCGGCGCTGCTTCATACCTCATATCACTTCTCACCGACGCTAAAATCTCTTCCCGGAATGTGCTAGACTCAGAACTGGTATACAATATTTTCGTTATCGGATCGACTTTATGGATCTTTCATCTTAGACATCGTAATTTTATGGCGTTAAGATACATATACAAATGCTGCATGTCCCTGTAGTAGACTTCTTGAATTGTAGTGAAATTTTTCTTCTTGGATTATCGAGGTCTACCATAAAAATAACTGATTTGGTTGGCTTCAAAACATTACAATGTGATTCCTTCATTGAGTGGACACATTCGTAATGAAACTAAATAAATATGGTTACATTTTTATTAGTGCAGTTGATAATAGTATACTTATTAAATTATGAAAATTAATTTCGTGGCCCTGCGACTTACAGCATGTCGGTTAGTTTTTTTTTTTTTTTTCATTTTTTATTTTTCGAATCTCATTAACTATCGCCAACTTAAAATAAGATATTTAAGATGTTTTACCTACAGACAATATTGAATAATGCGGAGGCAGCGACAGATACAAAGGCAGCCGGGGACGAGGGAGCAACATATCAGTTACCGACTCGCACCGTCGCACGGCGCATTGGTGAGAAGTATGCGGCGACGGGAGTGTTGATGAGAGAGTGTGGACGGTACATTCATGTGTGTGCGACAAACGAGGAGGTTAAATTGAACTAAAAAATAAATAAAAATAAAACGGTTAGCCTATTACTTTAATGAGAAGGTTCGAGAATGAGACATCCTTAGTGTTCAACGACTGACATAATTTTAAAATAGCTATACGTGATGAAGAGTACAATAATCACCTTGTTAAAAAAACTGGCGGAAATGGTACCTGATTGCCCCCTCCCCTAATTTTTTCGTGTTGGCTTCTTGAAACCTGGAAGCTTAGTTAAAGTGCACAGAGATTATTTATGTCCCCCGTGAACAGTTCACGTACTAGTTAGCATTTTAGGGAGAGAAAGCTGAAAATGAAAATGAGTAATGGACGGCCTTATTACGATTGTTGACTGTTCTCGTTAGCAGCTCTTTCTTAGTGTCTTTGTATCAGGATATTAACATTCGACCTGAAATGTGGCCTATTTTTCTGGCTATATTTATCAGTCGTTATAATTCTGCTTCTCGTATCTGATGTTTACTCTTAGATAACATTCGCCGTGACAAGCTTCTGCGACGGCGGTGGAAATTTTGGTGTTATAACTATGAAAGGTCTGAACATGTGGTAAAGATTGGTTGCTTTGAGAGTAAACTGGACAATGACGGATGTGTGTTATATGGACATGTTCGTACATAGATACGCGTTGATGGAGCCCTAAACTTCTATAGAGGAAGAGGAGATAGATTTGGTTGAGCGCTACTGAACTTTGGAGCAGCGGCGGAATGCAAGGGCGAGGAAGCTGGGGAGTACTGCGAGGAAATGCGTCGGTCACCGGCAATGTCTTGCATAAATTAGGAGCTACTACGCCGCGAGAGGCGAGTGGTATAATAAAGTGAATGAGAGAGTTGGCGTGTTTTGCGTAACACCGAGCTGACATTACATTATTTAATGTATTTATATTCTGAAAGATTTTTCTACTGGTGTATGAACAGCGTTGTGGCGTGTTAGGAGTAAGTTTTTATTTTCATAGAAAATTCTTCTAAACGTGTGTTCGATATCTTTATCGATGAAAAGAAAACATTTAAAACTATGCGTTTCTATTTTTGTTTTCTAGATATCATGCTTAGAAACATGGTTTCGGGCACCTCAAAATGTTTAAAAACGGTTTTTTTAGACTGCTGTCACGTAAAAAATACCAACTGTAATCGCAGAACAAAAATAGAGAAGAACGCGCTGAATTTACTACGCACTTTCCGTAAATAAAAAAGTAGGGCCGGGTCACCTCTTACAATCCCACAGAAAAACGCCAAAAACCTAAGTAGTGCTCGCTGTTTTCGCGCCCCGCGTATCAAGGCGATACGGTTGTTGTGCGGGCCAGTTTAGCTCTTATCACCTGCTTCCTGCTTGCGTCAAGCGCCTGCTGTATAGGGATCTCAAGGAGCCTCCCCACCTGCGCTTCTGACACGACGCAGCGAGTCACGTCTATTCTTTTTTTGACGAAACTATTTGACGTACATTATATTTTTTGTATCTACGAAAATAACACACACTTCAAACTATGTAGCTATAGTGTTAAAAATTCGACACGCTTATTAGAAACATTATATTCGGGCCCCTCAAAATGGCCAAAAAGCGGCCTTTCAAAACTGCTGTATCTGGGAAAATAACAACCGGATTCGAAAACCACAACCATAGAAATGAGCGTTAGACTTTGAACTACGCTGACCACAAATAAAATGTTGTGGTCGCCGCTTAAAGTCCCATAGAAAAAGGATAATAGTGAAGCACTACACGACAGCTGAGTGGCTTGCGCGGAAAGGCGATAATGTATTACATACGTCTGTCAAAGGCGCTCTTACTGCTCGTGCCTCACACACACAAATGCCACCTACCTAGGGAAGCCCCTTAGGGTGTTATTCTTAAGCATTTTCATTTGCGGCCCGCAAAGAATCCACAAACTCCACTTGCTCAAGTGTTGCTTGAGAGGGGAATAACCCGCAAACAACATTCTAATCATTTTGCAGTTTCTTGAACGAAAGCAAGGTTGAGAGAGAGAGAGAGAGAGAGAGAGCTCTTCTTCGACCAGAACAAATAAAGAGGTGGCCAAGTGTTTCGAATGGGAAATCATGGGTCGTATTTATTTTGAAATATCCTGTAAAGCGTAATTAACTGCTACGAAGAAAGTTAATAATATGGACTTTATGGAGATAAAATATTGAAAAACAATTGTGAGTAGCTGAAATATTAAAAGTGCACTGTGTACAACAGCTAAAAATTTAATTTTAATAATAATATTTAACATTAATAATAACGCTTTTTTGCATACAGTAAAATACCATACACATTTTTAAGGTTAACGGACTGTGTTTGCTTTAAACGAAAAACGATAACGCATTCTATATGTTAGTCACAGCACTATCCGTAATGTACATTTCTATTCTCTAATAACATATTGCCATTTTTGTTCCAAAGTATTTTACATTTTATCTTATTTGCGCCGCTGAAGGACAGTGCTCGTTGAATCGTTCGCCGAATACACCAATCCCGCTTCGAAATGCCGCTCGTGCACTATCATCGAAATTGTTGAAGAAAATGATACGCCATTTTGCCAAGTTACGAACAGGTTGAGAATAGGTAATGTTTGCGAAGAGGATAGGATAGGGTCAAGCCTCTCGTAACTTTGCGAGTCCACGCATCCGTATTCAAGACGCAAACGACTCGCTAATTGCATTTTCAAGAATCCTGTTTCTATGCGGGAAAGATGCACACTGGATGCGTCACGCATTCTCCGCGCAAATCGACTATGAATATCAGCCTTAAGGGGTATTGATCCCCACCACCTTGGATTTATCTGTTTCTTCTCGATAACTTTTGTTCCAGTCGATGTATCAAAATTTTTGTCACGACAAGGCATATATACAAACTAAATCGATTTTATGTAATTGCTGGAACCATAATATATTCATTATTTTGCAACGGGAAACAGCTGGAAAGAAAAATTGCTTTGTTTACGGGAGCGACTACAGATGCCGCAAGATTAACAGAAACAATGCCATATGGATTCCAAAAAGTGAATGAAACAATAAACTATGCCTTGTCAGCGTGAAAAAAGTAAAACAATGTGTATATTCCCTGATTTACAATAAAAACCGTAAAACCGATCTGACAGGGATAAATCCCCCTTAATGCTACAACTAGGTTACTAGGTAGCTGGAGATATCTAATCGTAACGTTGGAAATAGTTTTTGCTATAAACACAGATATTTGTAGAAATGCAAGTTTGTGTTGCAACAATAACACATTTATGAATATATACAAATGTATAGGAACAATCACAGTGGTAGCGTAGACATCTGCAGATAACTTAAACTTGGAAAAATAAAGTTACCTAATACTTGTACTAAGTTGACGAAATGCTCTTGTAGCGAAGTATTTTATAAGCGCATATTTACAAGCATTGTGTACCCGTCGCAAGACCTCTTGTTCTTTCGTGTGTTTATAATTAATCCCACTGCAGCGCATTCACACGCAACGAAGGTGCAATATTTTTCGTTGAATCCATAAAAAGTGATATTTAATCGGCCTCCTGGGCACAATATAAAACTTCCATTCTAATTTGATTCGTTAACAATGGCGGCAGGATGTATTTCCTGTGGTATTTCCTTCGAGAGGTCTAACGTGCTGGAAGGACTCGGTAACTGTTAAGATCTCCTTCACTCCTGTCACCGCACGACCAGTACTGTTTCCTGGAAGCCGTGATAAGTCCAAGTTTGTGAACGTCGAGGGCTTATAGTCGAAAAAAAAAAACGGGTTGTGGTAGATAAGACTTGCCCAGCTGGGTCGGGGTAGAATGTTTCCGGTAGCATGGGGCGGGATATAGGCTACAGCCAGCCAGTGTTGCTAAATATGTATTATTTTGTTATTCCGTTTTACATAGGTTAGGAAGCCACGCGAACTCTGCCTTTTTGTCTTGGGACTAGCAAGACAAATATATAAGAATCGGTAGTGGGACTCGAGGGTTCTCTCATGTCAACGGCTTTCTTCGATTATGTACGATACAGAGAATTTTATATATATATATATATATATATATATATATATATATATATATATATATATATAGAGAGAGAGAGAGAGAGAGAGAGTCATATAAAGCTATACATAAAGAGAGAGAGGGCAGACAAGACTAGTTACAATATGTATTTGAATAAGTATCCAAAAAAAAAGTTAAAGCAAGAACTGCTTAGTGATTGTCGATCCAAGTTTGATATTACACAACTTTTCTAGGAATATGAGCGAAAAATCTAATTATTTTGAAACAACTGTTGTATTTACAGTAGTTGACACACTAGCGTATCTGTTTATACAATTGTGGTAGTCAGATTCCGCTCCTTTCATTTTGTGTATGTTCTTTTTTATTTTATAACATTTTCTTGTTTTGGACATCCAGAAATTTCTGTATATTTTTTTGAATGCATTATCTTACAACCAAAATGAAATATATCCGCTAAGTGCCATAATAATGATACTCTCTCGTGCAAAATTTAAGATGAACAGTACCTTTTGAGATTATTAAGCTAAGATCATCCGCGATAACATTCATATTTCACCACTTGATCGCACTGCAATACTCAATCGACGCAGAATTTACTGCTGCAAGTTTTATATCGTGGTGTCTTTTTGGATTGGAAAAAAAATAATAATTTTTTAGACATTTGAGAAAAAAATTACGAGAAAGTAAAAAAAAAAAAAATCGTGATATTTTTAATTAAATTTGAATATTAGTCCGACCGCTTGGCTGAGTGGTTAGAGCTCCTGACTGCCGGGCAAAGAGTCTTGGGTTTGATTCCCGGCCGGGGAAGTCAATATTTACAGTTACCTCCCTGGGTTCAGGACTGGGTGTTGTGTTGTCCCTTCATCCCTATACTACGGACGACATTGGCCGCTGCCGATTCCTCATATGCCCCCGGAGGCAGTGGCGATCCACCCCAGAATCACCTCGCCTATAGGCTGTTCGGGATAAAGTGAGCACTAAAAAACAAAACCTGCTAAATTTTTATTTTCAGCCAATTCGTATCTTTCCGCGCGTAACGGCAAACGACGGGAAATATCTTACCTGTAGACACGCCACTTGATGTTTGTGCGTACAAGATAATTTGTGCGGTCGTTAGGGACCTGTATATAGTTTGATTATAAACGTTAATTAATCAAATAAAATACAAATATGTCCATTTTAAGTTAATTTTATTTCTGTATTCTTGTATTTAAATAGGGAAACACACGGAACTACATTCAACAAATCGCTGCCAACCATACAAGTTGTAAGGTAACTATTGTTGATGTTAAATTATATGCAGTGACGGGTGGTTATTTTTTATCAAAGGTTAAATCTTTAGTTCTCACTTTATTCCGAACGACCTATAGTCGCCTGTGACCTCGGAGGGTGTCGTGGTTTCCATCACCCGGCGACGTCCTCGGTTCTAAACTTGCCGTCGGGCACAACACCCATCATCATCATTTCCAATATGGCGACTGATGCTCTTCTTGGAAATCAGAGAAAAATAAACAGATTATTCACAACGGAGGGCATTAAACACTTGTCAGCTTTCCACCAATTAGTGGAAGGTATAACTCCTCATTTTATTGCCCTATTTGTGTTTTTATTATTTTTTGTTATACTGGTATACTTTAGTTTATTGAACATCGCATCTAGAGCATTCATTGTTGCCAGGTCCTGTCATTCATTTTGGCTTGAAAATTTGTCAGTTTAACTACATTTCTATTTGGTACTTTCTATGTCATGGAAAATTTATTATACTGTATTAATGATTATAAAAATTCAGTTGCATATATTTGGCTTGACGGTCAGTTCACTTATTGTTAATAGTGAAGATGTTTTTGGGACGGTGTTAGTTTAGTATGTGTATTGTTGCACCTTACTCGTCCAACTCTTGGTCCATTGTATTCTGTGAACATGTAGGATATATGCAGTCTACGCGTATATCTGAAGATAACCTAGAAGTTCTAAACGTACGAGTTGTGCTCCTCGCAATGCACTCGACGATGCACGGAAAATTTGTTGCACCCCAAATTTTTACTCCATACCTTTAAGGGTCTCCCTACCTGCACTTTACATGCGTTGCACCTAGTTACGGCAATTCTTTTTTGACGAAACTATTTAACGCGCGTTATATTTGTATATCTACGAAAAGAACACACACTTCAAACTATGTAGCTATAATTGTGAAAATTCAGCGCGTTTATTAGAAACATTATATTCGGGCCCCTCAAAACGGCTAAAGTTGGCTTTCCCAGATTGCCGTATCTTGAAAATTAACAACCGGACTCGAAAAACACAACTATAGGAACAAGCATTATAGACTTTGAACTATGCTGCCCATAAATAAAATAATGTGGTCACCGCTTGAAGTCTCTTAGAAAAAAATACAACAGTAAAGCACTGCACGCCATTTGAGTGGCTTGCGCGGAGAGGCGATAATGCATTACATACGTCGATTAGTAGCACTATATCCTCTCCTGTCTCACACGCACGAACGCAGACTACCTAGGGAGGTCCCTTAAGCCTGTTCAAGTGCAATAAAATCATAATTTTATAGTCTTATAAAATATTGTTAGTTTTGTAGGCGATACTTGTGAGTACATTTCACTCTTTCGAAACAATTTTAGCTCTCATTGTTTTCTTATAACGGGGTGTCAAAGTCAAAATTTGCTTCTTACACTACCATGCAAATAGTGAAAACCATCTGACCTACTTAAACAAAATAATTCACTGTGAACTTACATCCCATGAGCTATGCAATAAATCATTAAAAAAGCCACAACGTAATATTTTGAATTTAAAAAAAAATTACAAAAGTATAGAAAAAAGTGGCCAATTCAGCAATTTTTAAAAAATACAAAAACAGTTCGCGGTTTTTTGCAAATGATTTAGGCCTATTACGTAGCACATATTATGTTATTTGACTGTGAATTATTTTTCTTACGTAAGTCAATTGGTTTTCACAATTTGCATGGCAACAGAACATGAAAATGTTGACTTTGACGCACCATTATGAGAAAACTACGCTAGCTAAAATTGTCCCGTAAGAGGAAATTTCTCTTACAAGTGTCGTCTATAAAACTAACAATATTTCGTATAAATGTACAAATATGACTTTATCGCACTTGAACACCGTTAAAGCCGCTCAAGGATAAGAAACGTGTTTCGAACTTCTTGGATCTCTTCAGATAGGTGTGGACTGCAAATTCCAGCAGTCAATCGTGTCAATACTACGACAAATTAACAATTTTAGTGGACAAAGAGTTGGACGAGTAAGGTACAACAGTACAAATACTTCACTGATAGCTAGTGTGGCTTTAGTATAAATACTGTTTTTACTATACGTAAATGCAAATACGTACTTAAGAGGGCGTGGTACATAATTCAACAGTAAAAGTATTAATCTATAACTGTAGGTTTCTTGAAGCTAATTTGCGAAAAGTCAACAATAGCAATCCTAGACAATAGTTTTAGCCAACGTTTTAAATAAAATTGTTTCCAGTGTTACAAACTTCTGAGGCACAATCTCTTACGCCGGAACCTCGTGCATTTAACTGCGGCGCAAGAGATCACACGTAACGAATAAGTAATTCTGGATAAATATTTACTCATAACGTTGGCAAATACAATTATCTAGGACTGTCATTGAGTATTTTATCCATATTGGCTTCGAAAAAAGCTTAGAAATCAATTGATGTTTTCAGCGTTTATTTATCTACCACGCACTATTAATGTCAGGGATTGCCCGTGGCTGGCACAGAGGCTACGGCATTATCCTTCCAATAAGGAGACCCTAGTTCGACTCGGCGACATCACACCCAGAAATTTCCCTTGTGGGAAACATATGTATAACGTTGCTATTGGCCGACGGGTTTTCTCGGAGTTCTGCCGTTTTCCCCGGCCATCACGTTTCGTCGCTTCTCCATCGTCGGGCTTCATTGCATGTCATCTTTCCGCCCAGTCAGAAGTTTGCACTTGAGGTGGGATGCTTGTTATTATTAATGGGTTACGTTTGTAGAAAAAAAAATTAAGTCTTACGTAGTCCACATGTATTAATTGTGCTAAAAATTATCTTTTAAATTTCAAACAGAAAAAAAAAATATGTTGAGTTTGTAAGTTCGTCAGTTATTTGTGTAATTAGAATGCTCGGTCCGTTTATTGTTGAAAAAAGAAACTCACGTTTGAGTAGTGCATAACTGCGACTCTATTGGCGCCAAGGATTCGCTCGGGGCGCACTAGTGTCTGGCATTGTTGGCACTTGCAGTAATTGTCTTGGCAATGGTCAATATGGCACAAGGCTGCCGTAAGTACGCCGTCACTGATTTACGGCTGCGAGGCCTGGTATAATTAGGCACAGGTACGCCCGGAAGGAATGCGCTGAGAAATTTTTAAGACTGCGGCGTTTTAGTTGCTTCTTCTGAGAGTCTCAAGGTTTTCTTCCTGCTTGGGACTGTTCCATGCCTGTCGAGGCATACTTGTTGTTTTCTCTTGATGTTAAGTTTAACTGTAAGATATTTTATACCTACACACATTTTTTAATGTATGTGTGTGTACACTATATGTGTGATTACAAGTTACTCAGTGTATATATATATATATATATATATATATATCTATGTTTGGTTTCATGAAGGAATGATAATTACATTTCTTAATTTATTTACACAGTTATAATGATCCACAAATAACACATGAATCTTATATGTCTTCTGCTAACTGTATGACGTACAATATTTACATCTAATATTTACATTAAACTGTCGCTGATTGTCGCAACTCAGCCTTGGTGATTGCCGCTATCTCGTAGCTCCGCAGTGTCTTCACCCTCGGCAGATATCCCACCTTTTGTTCGCCGACTCCGACATCAAAATAATAACTGCCCATTCAGGTTCATTTCGCCGCTTTTACGGCCTGCGCGATCGCATCTGAATGGTTCTCCGAACCCCCAATGATAATATCTACTGTACATATTTGATATCTCTAGAGTGAGTGAGAGATTTTGGTCAGAGCTTAACATCGAAGTCTTTAGCGCTGGTGAGAGGAGACATGATGTGTGTATGGAGCAGCGCCGGAATGAAAGGGCGGGGGAAACCGGAGATGTTCGAGAAAACCCGCGGACCATCGACATCGTCCGGCACGATTCCCACATGCGAAAATATGGGGACCGACCCCGCCGAGAATTGAACCCGGCTTGCCTTGGTGGGAGACGAATGGTCCGATCTTCTGACAGATTTTGTGCGAGCTTCCAACTAACTGTGCAAGGTAACTTACAGTCCCCACAGCGCCTCCGCTGCAGAGAAGTTAAGCGCTCGGCCGGGAGAAGGGAGAGAGAGGTTATAAGTAGGAATATTTTTTTTTTCCATCAATAAATGGATATTACACAAAATATAACTCTCAGTTTAGTAATTTTCGTACAGTAAATCGGCCTATAATTAGATTGACGGTGCCATCAGAAACACGATTAATACGTACTACATTGTGTGTATAATACAATATTTTTTTTCATTTATCTTCTGTTCGTTCAAATCGTTTTCTAGTCAGCAATATCACTTTCCCAGACATAAACTTGTTTGATGTACCTAGTTGATTTTAGTCCAATTATATATAATTAATACTGTCAAGAAACATCTTGCCTGCGTTGTGGTTAATGTCTGAGAAAAAAATTGATATTATGTGCAGGAACTGAAAAATACCAGTGTGGTTATAAGTAGCAAATGAAAGCATAGTGCTTTACGTAAAAAAATGTGGGACCAAAGAAAAGTTTTGTTATACGCAGGAAAATATTATCCTGAAATGTTATAACAGGGTTGGGTTTTACTGTATAGTTTCTATATATGTAATCCGTGTGCGTATGTTTGTACGCACCTTACAAAGTCGCATGTTATTGATAATATGATCCTATTATACGCGTGTAAGCTTCGTTTACATTGATTGCTTGTTGTTAACCTGATCATAGGAGCCAGTGGCGTCGAGTCAGGGTAAGCTAGGTATGCATTACATACTTTTAAACGCTCGTGTCACAAGTAGTTGATTGTAGTCAGTGGCTCTTAATCTGTATGTTAATTTGGATACCCTATTAGCGCGCAACAGTACAGAAAGTGAAGAGTTAAGAGGTCAATCACATAAAAGAGTTAAAGTGTGCATGCCGTCGTTACGTAAGATGCCTCGTTCCGTTATCACCACTGTTCTCAAGGATGTTCGGATCTACTGTCACACCAGTGTGTTCTTGCATAAGACAGTTCTTACAAGTTCTTTTGCCGTAGGATGTCGAAATAACTACATTGTATGTATGTTGTACGACGCCGTTATTGGCAGTCCTGGTTTCAAAATTGTAATTCATCAACTAACTGCGGTTTCTTACACAGATATTAATATTCGTCTTAGGTTGCCCGTCTGCGAAATTTTCTTGGATATTTTTGTTGCCTAAAAGCGCCAGAAAAATGAACAAACAAAGTCACAAACCTGTGTATTAAACTGAACAAAAAATAACCAGATAAAAGACAGTACGTACGCTCTATAATTAGGCTGCAACTATTACTACATCGGGAGTTAAACAAATTTTTTGTCATGTGAGTAGTCCAGTTCCAAAACTCCCCTTGTCCCCTTTCACTAAAACTGAGCATATCGCAGAAAACTGATTTGCGAGCCCATTTGTGACATGGCCAAAGCAGTTTTGCAAAGTGTATCTGCTATTGGATAAGGCGAGTTTTGGAAACTATTATCACGCATACTTTAGCACACATTTAAAAACTACACAAAACTGTTCAGAACTCATTTTTCCTTGGTGATGGACAAGACGAGATTTTGGAACTGGACCACTCGTATTGTACGTATACAAATTACGAGGAAAATTTTGTTCCTTAAAAATACATATTATCAGTGTACTTGATTTCATTGAAATGCGATATGTATGCCTATAGGGGCCGATAGTTTTCGTGAAAACAAATGCCTTGGTAATATCAGCAGCTCTGCTTTGTTCTTATTGGCCGCGTGTCTTTGCGTATAAGGCGTCACTTATTTGACTGAGCCAATCAGAACAAGGTTACTGCGACATCACCGTTCGATGGGTCTGGATCAAATTGGGCAGGAATGCCCTTCAGTATTGAAATAAAAATACTCAATTAATACCAAAATCGTTTCCTTTGGGGGCCTGTGAGTACATAGCCTTCGTGACTTTACTCACTTAATTATTCCCTTTTAATATTGCAAAGTATGAACTGTTGCTTTTTATTTATCATTTTATACACCAAGGAATTTTTCGTAATTTCAAGTTTTTAAAATTATAATCCAGACATTGCCGGATAGACCAGCTAGTTTAACATATTTTGAAATAGGGAGAGTAAGTTAGAAATGTTGACATCCCTTCCAATTTTGTAGGATGACGTGATCTGTCACGTACAGACGTAGACATGTATGCTTACAATTCAAGCATGTATGCTAACACACGCTTACACACACAGGCGTTATTTAGAACTGCGCCAAAGTTTTTCTAAAAAAACTTTGTTTGTTGCAACTAATACAACCAGAGGTTAATTTTGAGAACCAAGCATATAGCCTACACATTTTCTCCAGTATTTAGTTTTCTTTCCATTCTGAGTTTTCTATTTTTGTTCACTTCTCCTACTTTTAAAAATTCTTGGAGGGGGCGCCCTTCCTCCTAAAAGCTTCCACAGTAAATATGGCTCTACACGTACTGCCCATTTAAGACCAAGTTTGTTAGTTTAATCTTTCCTGTTATTCATATGTTACCAGATACGGCCATACTAGATATATGCGTAAAGGCCTATGAACTGAAAAGATTATTAATTAATATAGTTTTCTGTCAAGTGGACGTAATACCTTATTATTTTTTTAAATATTAGTAGTGTATATTATCAGAGAAATTCGGGTACACATCAGTAGCCCTAAAATCACTAGCCCTAAAGTCACTAGCCCTAAAATAATTTTAGGGCTAGTGGCTTTAGGGCTACTGACTTTAGAGCTAGTGACTTTAGGGCTACTGACTTTAGGGCTAGTGACTTTAGGGCTACTGACGTTAGGGCTAGTGACTTTAGGGCTACTGACTTTAGGGCTAGTGACTTTAGGGGCTACTGACTTTAGAGCTAGTGACTTTAGGGCTACTGACGTTAGGGCTAGTGACTTT
>PNEQ01107257.1:0-17400 GCA_003012365.1 Medauroidea extradentata | reverse complement strand
GGAGTTAACGAACATTTGAGGCACAAACTATATTTTTCACTGCGATTCAACGCGCGGTAGGGGAGGAGGGGAACTTAAAGGTCGGACTAATCGTCTCCCTGGGGCTCGATTCCCGGCGGGGTCGGTCCCCGGATTTTTGCATGTGGGAACCGTATCGGACGATGCTGCTGGTCGTGGGTTTTCTCGGGGATCTCCCGTTTCCCCTACCCTTTCATTCCGGTGTTGCTACACACTCACCTCATGTCATCCCTCACCAGCGCTAAACACCTCGATGTTGAGCGCTGACCAAAATTCTCTCACTCACTCATCTCTAAGGCTAGGAAAAATTCGCGAGTTCAATGACCTGCATGCAAGAATCCAATGTCCTATGCATACTCAAACCCCGTCTATTTGTTCATTGTCTGCTGTCTGAATAAGTAGCTGGTAATGGACAAATGGTAGGGCTCAGGTATACACAGGATAATGAATTCTAGCATGTTGGTCATTGAACTCGCGAAATATTCCTAGCCCTACTCATCTCGAAGGGAAGTGAAGGACAGGGAACCGATTTGCGAATGCATAATTACTCCAGCACAGTCGGGAATGTATTCGTGAACAACGGGCGTCCACGTGGCGGCGGCCACAGGATACGAGCCGCCGATTCGCAGGTCGTAAAAAGCTCGTAGCGTTCAGAAATAGGTGGTTGGCCCGAATACCGGGTCAGTCACGAGATACAGACGGTACGGGAATAGCGACGAGCGACGTTGCCGACTACTGCGTTCCTTCCTTCTCTCTCTCTCTCTCTCTCTCTCTCTCTCTCTCTCTCTCTCTCACCTGGAGCTGTCTGAACCAAAGTCTTGTCGGCCAGCCAGGTCTTCGCACACCACGCTGTTTTAGACCGTTCAAGTGGCAAAGATGCGTAATTTTTCCTTCATTGGTACTGCATATTATTGGTAGATATGATGGTATATCGCGAAATATTTCGTGCCAACATAGCCTTGAAAACACTGTAGTTTCTTGCAACATATATGATACGGTAATATATTTATGACAGAATGTAGCTGTCTGCCGACCAACAACAGGCATCATATATTACAATAGCAGGATTCATATTGGTTCAGTCAAATAGGGTAACAGCTTCAAGTACTAGCTAAAGCCAGTAATCTTGTGGCAAGCTGAACGTGTGTTGAAATCCAGCTAACAGTCAAGTTTTCCCGCGATAAACCATCGTCTATCATCTCTAATTTTTGGTCTCGTACACGTTACCTGCATTTTCGTATTCCACTTGTGAAATTTGTTAACTCTCATAGCCTTTTCATAACAGCATGTCAAACAAAATTTACTAGTTAGGGGAACATACAAATAACTAAAACCAACTTACTTACTTAGATTAAATAATTCATACTGATATTAGGTATTATGTGCCATTTTCTAAAAGATTTAAATACACACGATGGTATTCATTTGTATTTAAAAATAGGCGAAAATTATGACAATTTACTTCATTTATTTCAATTTAAAAAAAATACAAGGGGATGTCGTGTGTTTTTGGAGCATACTTCCTATTATATATAAATTCAGTACGAACTATTTGATTTGAGTAAGGCAGTTGGTTTTCGTTATTTGTATATTCATGTAACTTGCAAATTTTGACTTTGACGTGCCGCTACGTGAAGACTGCGAGAGTTTAATTTAAAAAATGTTCACAAATGAAATATATAGTCGCTAGTAACGTCTACAAAACGAACACTATGTTCTACAAATATATAATAACGCATTTTTGCCACTTGAGCGCGCTTGAGGATTGATGCGTATTACGTATTTTATATTTTTAGTTGTGATACAGTGAAAGTGTAATTTATCTGTACATTTTAAAGTTTCATGTTGTTTTTATTGTTAAAATTTTTTTCCCAGTTAAACTCCATAAAACAAAATATTTACGGCAAGTACAGAACAATTATTAAAATGTAACGTGGTTCTTTCCTATGGATTAATTAGATGAATACCGGTAATATTTTGATGCATAAGGAATGAAATTGTAAGTGGTTTTCCCGTGAAAGTTGTAAAACTGTAAAATAATGTTTTCACAAAAACTAAAAATTCCGATACAAAACATTATTTCACCCTTGCCAATACTGATAGGGCAAATAAGTAATATGAGTACCACAAGTCATTAAGCAAAGCTTTTATTTTCATTCTCTTCCTCGTTGTTTATGACATGAAATAAAACACTTGTTCTGTAAGTGCACATGAATTTATAATATACTCACAAACACCTTATGAACGTAGCCGCTGCTATCAGTTGTGTTGGCAGCACACGTAACTACAAGCAGGTAACCACAGTGGCCTCTATACCAGTCACCATTTGCAGTTAAACAATTGTTCTGTTTTCCATGCACCAATGCATGCCCTTAAAACCTGCAGACTAAAACTGTGTTCAATCTAGCCACCTTAGAGCCCTTACCAAGCTTCAAGGCCTTGGAAAGCATATCACGGACGTGACGTCATATACATGCCGCTGATTGAATTCACAGCAAGGGCATTGAAAACAGAGCTACTGCGCCAAACGTGTTTAAGGGGCCTCCCTAGACAGGCTGCGTTTCTATTATCCTATTTTCTATGAAACTTTAAGCAGTGACCAAATTATTTTATTTTTGGTAAGCATAGTTCAAAGTCTTGCGCTTGTCTGTATAGTAGTGTTTTTATAATCTGGTTGTTAATCTTCCAAATACGGCAGTCTGGAAAACCCATTTTTGCCCGTTTCGAGAGTCCTGAAAATGATGTTTCTAATAAACGAGCCGAATTTTTAAAATTATAGCGACGTAGTTTGAAGTGTGTGTTCTTTTCGTAAATCTAAAAATATAATGCGCATCAAATAGTTTCACTAAAAAAAAGAATAGCCGTTACTAGGTGCAACGAATTTAAAGCACAGGTAAAAAGTAGGCCCCGTGACAAGATAAAAAGAATGAAAGAATCAGGTTGTCTTTTAGTATTCATTTTCTGTTACAAATACAAATATTTAAGTAAAACAGATTTTTAACAAGCAATGTTAGTTTTCGCTTTCGTTGCAGTGTAAACAAACATTCCAGTCAAACGAGGGCCTGTTTCAGTGTATCTAATATCATTAACATGCGTTAATAATTTTTTTGTTTAGGTTACTTGAACACCAGCATAGAATTTCACTCAAAAATTGGTCTCGGGGCCGTCTTTAGTCTTTACAGGTGGTTTGTATAACCACGGCGGAGATCATGAACGTTTTGCAAAGCAAGGAATAAAGAGAGGAGGGGAAGTGGCGGGAACATATTTGATCTTCTGGAACACCTTTCATGCACGCCACTGGGAAGAGGGAAAAGGTTTCTGTCGCGAATTATCGCCGGTGACGAAACTTCGTATCGCCATTTCCAGCA
Organism: Medauroidea extradentata; assembly: GCA_003012365.1. NCBI lineage: Eukaryota > Metazoa > Arthropoda > Insecta > Phasmatodea > Phasmatidae > Medauroidea > Medauroidea extradentata. The sequence goes on along the minus strand of PNEQ01107257.1, from coordinate 14,014 downwards.
AGTGATATAGCTCATGAATATGTATCAGCAGTCCGCCACACGTATGCCGCCTGTTTTCCGCCAGAGCAGGAAGTCTACTCTCTCTCGCTTTTTCTTCGATCAGGAGGGGATATTTTCCAGTATCGACGAGCATTGCGAAGCTCTTCATGCATCGCATCTAATCAACTGTGAGTGAGAGATTTTGGTCAGCGCTCAACATCGAAGTCTTTAGCGCTGGTGAGGGGTAGCATGATGTGAGAATGGAGCAGCGCCGGAATGAAAGGGCGGGGGAAACTGCAGATCCCCAAGAAAACACGCCTACCAACGGGATCGTCCGGCACGATTCCCACATGCGAAAATTCGGGGACCAACCCCGCCGGGAATCGAACCCGGATCGCCTTGGTGGGAGGCGAATTATCTGACCATTCGGCCACCGCGGCCCCCTCTAATCAACAGGAACAGACATATGTCTACACCGTCACCCGCAAGTTTAGTTACGGAAACGCAACTTCCGATATCAAGGGCATGAGGCTACGTTTTTACACCAAAATGTGAAACTGAAGTTTCTAAAACTTGTGTTTCGCGAACGTGAAATGTCGCAAAATAACACGATGCGTTACATTTGCAAGATATATTTAACGACTATTTTTTTTGCGGATATGAATGTGCATGTAAGAACAATCAACAAATTATATTAATTAGTTATTTTAAGACTCATACAGTTCTTTTATTGGCATATTCAAAAACCAATATTTACTCATTTCATTGAAAATGAAGTATGGGTCGTATTCTTCTTCAGTGCAGATGAAAAAATCCTGGTTACAAAAATAAGGAAAGTGATATTATCCTTTATATATTGTTTACATCTAAAGAATCTGGTTCTTGTAGTACTCGTCACTCCTGAAACCCAAGTTTCGCTGTTTATGCCGTACATGAAACCTAAGATTCGTCAAGAAAGTTACGGCCGCGGTGGCCGAATGGTCAGACTATTCGCCTCTCACCAAGACGAATCGGGTTCGATTCCCGGCGGGGACGGTTCACGGATTTTCGCATGTGCCGGACGATGCTGTTGGTCGGGGATCTCCTATTTCCCCCGCCCCTTCATTCCGGTGCTGCTCCGTACTCACCTCTTTTCACCCCTCACACCCCGCTAAAAGACTTCGATGTTAAGCGCTGACCAAAAATCTCTCACTCACTCGTCAAGAAAGTTGGATTACAAACTCAAAGTTTCCTTCAACAACGAAACATGACTTTCGCGCTGTGTAACCGGACTTCCGGGTGACGGTATAAACGGAGGTACTAAGAAGAGAAGCGTCCAGGCTTCTTGGCAAACTCTACATAAGTGCACGACAATGTTCAACACATGGATGAAAACACTGCAGTGCTTTCACTGTTTCACATTCACTTCTTTTGTCGCCCTCGGGAATTCATCTTAGTCTTAGTCATAACATCACCGTACGGCGTTCACTTTGAAAGAGGCAGACTGTATATTTTGTGTAATTCCACAAATGTGCAAGGTTGTAAAGAAAATTGTACATCATTCACACGTTCAAACGAGCCAATACTGTCGCATTTTTTTAGTATTAAATTTAGTGTGGTCATTTTATGGGAACGAACGTAAAATAAGTCATTAAAAAACTAGCAATTATTATTTTCAATATCGTAATTGTAGATAGAAATTCTTTCACAAATAGTACACTTTACATCATATGCATTTTTATATATTTTAACAGATTTTTATTTTCATACCAGAGTGTGAACCACTCGGTTTGAGATGGCGTAAGGGAAAAGTGAGGTGATATTAAGCTTATTTATAATACGTGATGAAAATATGATTGTTTAAGGGCATCCATGTATTGAAAAATCGTAATTTTATATATTCGTATTAAATAGTGTTTGTTTGTAGACGTTACTTAGGAAAACATTTTCCTTCTACAAAAAATTTGTTCAACCAAATTTTCCCATAATTGTATTTCAAAGTTAAAATGTGCATGTTTTTCGTTCTTATAAGCCGCACAAACTAATGAACATAATGAAATGAAAAAATCCACATGGAAACTATCATGTCACGGGCTATTGCTTGACATATATGAATACCCATTACAAACTATTTATGTATAAATTTTTTTAAAAAGTAACAAATTTCTAAATTTCAGCATTTTTTTAAAATACAAAAATATATTGTAATGGGTTCATACATTTAAAGCACTAGCCCTTGACATGTAGTTTCCAAGCGAATTTTTTCATTTCACTTTGCTTGACTGATTTAAAGCATTTAGGCTATAAGAATGAAAAATATGCAAATTTTGACTTTGAAATGACATTGTGGGGAAACTGGCTGAGCTATTTTAATAAGAGGGAAATGTACTCTCAAGAAATGTCTACAAAACTAACACTATTTCATACAAATATAGTTACGGTTTTCCCCACTTGAACAATCTTAATGTAAGGATCCACCATTTCTAATGCTTTTAAGATAAATGTTTATTTAATCATAAGCGAGAGCAGATATCGAAAAACTGTTACAATGTTTTGTTAAAAACAGTGTATAATATTAACTCATTTGTTCAAGCAAAATACAAAATTATTTAAGGAAATACTCATTAACGAACAAATTAACGAAATCCATAGTTTTTTGTCTAGAAAAATCAGCCAATATAGAGAACTAATTTTAGCAAATCTCTGCAACAGTTTTTCTATTTATGTTCTCGTTTGCAAATAAAAAAAAAATAACTACCGTGGAAGCAGTAGAAATGATGCATTATGGCCTTAAAGGAATTACCTTTCTGTGGAGAATGTAAACCTGTAAATAGTTTGTAATTTTAATTTCTATCCCAGCATTTGCCTGGAGCGATTTCGTGAAACCATGGAAAACCGACATTGTTTACACTAGTTTTTAAATTCATGGAAGTTTACATATTAAAAATAATAAATATTGTAATATTTTTCTCTTTCTGTTCTTTTTGATTTTTAAAAATTTATATATATATATATATATATATATATATATATATATATATATGTGTGTGTGTGTGTGTGTGTGTGTGTGTGAATGTGTTGTAGTGCGTGTGAGCTTTTTCTGTGATAACATATTACACTGGTAAAATACAGAACACTGATAAAAACCATCTACACAGAGAACACGTAATTAGAAATAGCAAAGAAGGAAAATATAATTAAATAAAACAAAAATGAATTTAGCTGAAAATAGGTGCTATTCCCTACACTGTAAAGAAAATCAGTGAAAATTACCAGTAAGTATACTGCTCTCAACCAGATACAACAAAACATATTCACAGCACTCACAAAAGCTTAAAGATGAAATAATAATTGCAGAAACTGTAGTTAAAGTTCTATTAAGAAAAAGAAATCTGTAATTTAATCTTGAACGGCTATTACAATTAAATTTGCTCAGTCGGTAGAATTTAAGTCTCTAAAATTATCTCAGACCTCTGGTTAGGCTTAGGTTCTCCTCAATTAATTGCCAAAAATGTAGTAAATTAATATATCACTTTGAAAACGTTAATAAATAAAGTTGGAGTCTAAAGTAATACCATTTAAGACGTTTACACTGAAGACAGTTCATAGAACTTATAGTAAGGCTCGTAAGCGTCTGTCTTACGCGTCATCCCTCGTCGTCTAAAAGTTCACTCCAAACTAAATAGAAATTAACATAAAATTGCCTCTTCTGGACCTGGCAAACTTATAGCACGACTTCTTGGACCTAGGATCCGCTCCAAAAGATCCCTAAAATTTACGATGACGGCAGGATCGGCCGTGGGACGACATGCCCTAGGAGCTTTCCAAGAAGAAGTGACGCTAACTTTAAACTCATTTGCGGAAATCGCAAAAGAGAAAATATCACAATTTCTCTTACTAAGAGAAATGAAAAAAAATTATTATAGTTACTGATCACAGTAACCAAGGTTTTCTTTAACTTCCGTACGTCATAGCACACTGATAAATATATATACACAAAACAATATTACAAGAAATATTAAAAATTGAAATTATTAAAAATTGACAATTCTTGTACTGAAAATTATGACTTTAAATACATAAAATATGACTTTAAATTACATTTAGCATCAATCACAAGAGAAATTAATAAAGTACATCAAATAGATTAATTACATAAATTATGAATATTTAATTTAGAAAAATAATTAATTAAAAATGTAGGTGGAATACTGTAGACATACTACAATATGGAGGTACAATGGCTGACAGAAAATTCTAAGCAGTGCTAAGGTTAATTCTACTACAGGTTAGAAAGATCAATTTTATTAGTTTGTCACAAGGAAAATTTCTGCCACTTGAACGCTGGTATCGGTAGTGCACCAATGACCAATCATTGAGCTTTCCTGAATTTTAAGTTACATTATGTTAATAATTAAAAACACGAAATCGGTTTCTTTTCACTTTAAAATTAAATTAACTGACTTCTAACACTTCCAAGTTTATTTAAATTTCATTTTACTACTGTTTCGTATTTATCTGGTGCATTAGCGATTGAAGCGAAACTAGTGGCAGAAATTTTCCCTGTGTCAAACTCTCCCATAAGAAAACGTATTTTCTTTCTAAACGTATGGGCGTACCCAGGGGGTGGTTTTGGGGGTTCAAACCCCCTCCGAAATGTCAGTTTCCTGATGTAAGTATTTAATTTTGTGCTAAAAAGAACCAAATTGTTAATAAAATATGTTAATGTTACATTTACAGAGGTCAAACACAATGACTTTGAAACATTTATGTAAAATGACAGTTCAAAACCCCCTCCGAAAACTATTCCTAGGTACGTCCAACCTAACCTGTTGTAGAATTAACCTTAGCAGTGTTCAGTTTATCGTGAACAGCCTATATGAATATTATATTTGTTTTTGCCACTCAGTGCTTGTGTGTGCTGGTACTGGAGGCGTGGAAGCAGACTGGTTTGCGCGGTAAAAAGCGCGAATTAGTGCGGCCGGCTGGGTTCGTGGAAACTACTTGACACCTGACCAGCCGAGTGTGCCGTGCATATTAGCAACGAGGCGTGCTCTGAGCTGCTCGGCCGTGCGAGAGGCTGCCTGCGGCCGACCGGGGCCAATGCCTCTACTCCCCCAACCCACCCTTCACTCCGCTGGCTTTGGGGAGCTTCAAATTTAGCATCTTCCCTGCGCGGCCACTGGTTTACACCGTTTAGCCAGGATTCTCACCCGTGCGAGTTTTGCTCCAAGGTGTTGGTGTGACTGACACGCTGTTGTAACCTTGTGTATATCCGACACGAAGGCATATTTGACTTTACGGTTCTGTTACTTTAAGTAGTTTTTCAATACACACTACAAACGTTAAGTCAAAGTAACGACAGTTTAAAAAACGGCCGAGAATAAGTTTTTTTAAGTTAAATAGTGTTGTATAAATCATTATATAACTGCCATAAAAGCATATCATGTAAATATTTCAAAATTAAACCCAATTATTAAAATATTTTCCATTTATTATAATATTTTGCAGAACACAAGCGAGGCCATCTGTTGACGAAACTTACAGTATCTTTACGAATACTTCTAAAATGTTACTTATAATGTATTCCGAGTATATTTAAGACACGTCTGTTACATTTGTCATGAAATCCCAGTACTGCAGGATTAAACGATATTCAGAAATAAATAGTTTTCTTTATAACATTCATAATCAGCTGGTTCTTTGACTTTAGATTTTCAATCTATCGTAAAGTCAAATGTTAAAGTATAATGCTAAAGTTTCCAATTGTGTAACCACATTAAGGTGGTTGCCTACTTGGTAATTAAACTACGTTGTAGAGTAATTGAAGCAAGCTTTTTTTGAAGAAACTATTAAACTTGTTTCATACACGGATCCAACGATGAGTTTTACGATGAGGTAGAGAATTATATTAAAAAAAAAATGAAAAGTATAATTTGTATCATTTTTACGTACGTTCTAACACAGTCTGATCGTACTTCACAAATTTAATTGCTGAGTAAAAAGTTACACAAATTTAAATACAGTTTGTGAACTTTGAAAAACCCACAAATTAGCGGCATTGCCCGTAACAATTTCTGACTCCAAAGAATATTGACTTTTGTGGTCAGAAACTAGGAGGGTGGTGGAGTTTGAGATTTTTATTCAGCTGCTTCGAGTTTGTTTCCTCCTCCGAAGTTCGGTGATGATGGTAACGTCGTCAGACATTGTCCTCCAGACGATGGGTATCTATTGAACATAGATTGTCGAATCATTGCTGTAATATCGGGCTAGCGAAATCTACTGGTGTAGCTCAGTTACAAAACCCAGGAGCTGTTTGAGCTACATCTATCTACTTGCGTCTGGACTCAATGAGCTGAGGTTTGTAAGGATGTTCGTGCATAAGTGAGTTGTGAAGATACACTGCAGCAAACTTAACTGATGTTAATTTTGTTTGTTGGCTGTTGTTCTCGAGCTATTTCGGTATTTTCGGCTCTAATTGTTAAAACGCAACGTGTACTTTCATTTGTAGTTTCGCTGTCGCTTCAGTGTTGGCAACACAGGATCGCCAACCACCAAAATATGAAGTACTTTGTTCTTATCATAGCTGCACTCTCTGACTTTAGTTATGCGTTCTTTCAGCTACGCATAAAAAAGAGGCTAATAACTTATTATTTTTTGGATAAAACGCTACGGCGGAAAATGTTACGGAAGTGGTAGTTACATACAACTGAGAGGAAATTATGGATGAACGGGAAGTGCATGGTAAAATAAAAAGTGATTATTACAGACACATACCACTTACAGAGTTGTCACAAATAAAACCTCAAAGCTGGCGGAGAGACAGGAATTGCCATAAACCCTGTGATTCTTTATACCTAGCATTTTAAAATTAGTTGTTAGAAAATTGTTGAACCAGATCAAACCTCTGTATTTTTCAAAGATTCCAGTCATTTCGTTTCAATAGCCAAAGCCATTAAAACTCTTGCCCTGATGAGCTTCGACGTCCAAGCTTTTTCCTAATGTTCCTGTGGCAGAAACATTCATTAACGTAAAAACAGACTTGGATAACTACAACTCATTGGAGAAATACAGTGCACACGTATCCCTTCCATCGTGGAATTCGTCGAAATTATTTATTTACGTGTTCAGAGGCGCAGTTAAAGTACAGACAGCTTTTTTTTTAACACTGGACCCATAACCAATATAATTTCACAATGCAAAAATTTCATAAATAAATTTTAGTTATTATAAATAAAAGTCAAGAATATAACTTACCACAATGCAATGAAATTACAAAAAATTAAATCAATGAAATCACACTCTTTCTCACTCACTCATTCACTCACTTGCATACATATATCATAGGCACAACAGAAGCGACACGACAGCTGTGACACTATAATGTTCTACAGTCATTACCGAGGTTTTTGTTACGTCAACACGACAAAAATGGCGGACGCGACGCAAATTCCAATTAGAAAGTATATCGATTATATTCGAGTTGGAATTTAAGTTTGCACCCAAATGAAGGTGAAACTGGTGAGTTGGTAGTAAATTGCGGTTATTTATTTTAAAAGATAAATTTTTTTTGGTTAACATAAGCAAATCATAACCGATTTAATCAAAGGTGTAATTGTACGTTTATTTTCACATTTCGGAATGCCAGTGGGTATTTTAAATATATTACAAATAAACAGAAAATTCGGAAATACTGTAAACGGTGGCCAAACTGGTGTTGGCAATAATGAGAATTGTCATTGTCGCATCGCGCCCGTCGTGTCCCGTCTATCACACCTATGTGATTCCGGCATTACGTCATCCCACTGCGAGGTGAACCATGCTCCATATCATACCAGCCTTCACAATCCGGCTACTGCATGAACTTTGCAATGTATATGGCCTTTTTCACCAACTCGACGTGAACTAGATCTTAGCTTATAATTTGTAGGTAGTGATTAAGTTTACGCATGACTTAAAACAGTCTCCCGAGTGATGGGAGTTTCATTATTACAATCACGATTTTGTTAGGTCCCGCTTAGCTAGGCGTCATTTAAATTTGAAGCAGAACATTTTCGAAAGTTCGTAATTATTTCAAATGTGTAGTCAAGAGTGGTAGACAACCAGACTACTCAAATAAAATAACACAATGACTGAAAAGGAATGTCTCGTTTACCAATACTGTGAACTGATATTGACGATAATTTGCACCTAACTTGGCGGAGTTAAATAAATAAAAAAAAAAAAGAAAGATTACATGACGTGTATTGAAAAAATGTTACACGTATTGTTCACCTCGCAATCATACATTTACATCCCACACTTTTTAATAATGTGCACATAGGACTTTGCTGACATTGTGTAAACATTTCATAAATTATGTGTTTGCAACTCAGTGGTATACCCTACGCTTATGATGATTGGAAGTGAGTATTGACCAACGGCATAATCTGAGCGCGGTGGTAGAGGGGTCTAAGCACAAAAACGTAACAAGTCTTCCCAGAGACTGAGAATAGTGAGGCTGTATTATTGAGAAATTGTATTAGTGTGTCATAGTGTGTGTGTATTTTTACGTGTATAAATCATGTTTTTACCAGTTTCTTTTTAATTATATATATATATATATATGAATATATGCAACTCTATTTCAAGAATTAAGGCATCTGTGCAATATTTTTACTATAAGTTTGAACTTTATAATTGTGTATAGTTATATAATGTATTATTTAATTTAAACTTTAATTTAAAATTAATTGTAATCTGTAATAATGGCTCATATTTGATGTGAAAGAAATGTGAAGTGTTGTGGGTTCAGTGTAAGAAAATGCCTTTAAGTCGTGATAAAATAAAATGTAATAAACAACCGTACTGGTTATTGTTTAGGAGAGCCAACCTTAGAAATAGCGCCCCTCCTGGCGACCAGTGCAAGCAGCCGATTCGTGGAAATACTTAGTAAAACAACCGTCTTCTTATAATGGTCTTCGTTATGTTTCGTGCCGTAAATAGCCCTCTTTTCATCGATCTCGCTGCAGTGCTGCGCTCTGAGGAAGATATCACGTTGTAAGGAACCTGGGTGAAAAGGCTAAGCCAGGGCTAGAAGTGAAACAGTTTAGAAATATTCTTGGTGCAAAATTTTGAGGAATAGAAATCCGAAAGGCACATAGTATTGCTATTTATGTTTAAGCCATAAAATGTTATGAATAGTCCTTAAAACCTAGCCTTGTTCGCTGCACTACTACAAACATAACAGGTGTGAATATAGCAAGAGCGGATCCAGCTCTGGGTTACGAGGGGGATGTTCATGCTTAAAAAGGAAATTTACTCACACCCCAAGTCAAGTAGAAGAGGAGGGGGGCGATCCTGGGGGTTCTCGCCCAGGAAAAAAAATATTTTTAAGGCTCAAAATGGTACTATTTAAGTAGTTTCCTAACAAAAAATAACTGAATATACCACTTTAATAATTTGTAATATAAGGGTTAACTATGCTTTAAAAGGTTAAAAGGGGTGTTGGGCCCTCTGTCCCCCTCCCCCTGGATCTGCCCCTGGAATATAACCTAGATGACCCAATTCAAAAGCGAAACAACTGAAAAGTCCCTGCTTACAATAACAATATATCAGAAATGTTTGTATTTCGTTGAAAAATGTGGTAATCGGTCATATTTCGTTGATGTTCTTCTTTACATAGGCAGCTACTTTAATTGGTTTAAGAAACTATGTAGTCTGTGTAGTGAAATCATGACTTATTTGCTGTTCAACAGGATTGAGTGCTTATTTAAAGAAGTATTTATTTATTATCTTATTTTTCAAATGGCGAAGTTAGGCATGTAGCCTTCTCTTACACTTAACCATTTTTTTACAGATGCACAAAATAAAATTACCTAAACATAGAACTGCCAAAACTAAGAAAAAATAATAATTAAAAACTAATGATGACTAACATGACAATACAACATACCACTTTACATATTCGTGTGAAGTAGCGACTAATAAACACTCGTACAGAGTTTATGGTTTTTCAAACATATTTCCAACACAAAGTCCTAGCTCGTTGTTCTTAAATGATTAGATTGTACTTCCAGCTATACATTGGTAATGCCATTTTTAGTTGTTTATTTTTCGAACTGAGCCAAGCTCATTGTCTTATACGTGAAGAGACGAATGAGGTATTTGAAACAACCGGTGTCGTCAGACAAGCGAGCTGAACGTTGCTCAAGCTTCAAAAGAGCTGTAACTTGTTATCTGGCGGCAAGAGAAAGATATATTGGGCCGTGCTGTAATTCGCCTGAAGTCTGATAAGGGGAGCAATAATTGTCATCATCCAGACAGTCGACTAGTGTTTATCTGTTTGCTCCAGGGAATAGGGCGTCTCTGGCTGTCTGGAAGCGTCTGGAGAAGGCCATCTGAAGGCGGTATTTCCACACAGCCGCCACAACTCTCTAGGGACAGATAAACTGTTGACCTACGTAGCAGAGGAGAGCACGCCTTGTACGATACAGGAGTCCTTCTCACCGAGATAAAACCATGGCCTTCGTCAGGACTGCAACCAGGATATTGTGCAGCTTTAAGGGCGAGTGTTACACAATTTTATTGTGTTTCCTGCTTCTGAGCCATAACATTTATTTAAATAGTATTATCAAAATTTTCTCTTCGACAAAGCAAATTATATGGACCATGTTTTAACTAGGCACTTACAAAATTCACTTTTTTCCCCTGTGTTATTATTATTATTTTTTTTTAACAGTGTCAACTGTAGAATGTGTGTGATTTATAAGGTTCAGTGTAAGAGAAGGCAAAATTGCCTTAACAGCGCCTAATAAAGACGATTTATTATTATAATCTTGTTAAACTATGCTTGACATAAATAAGAATGGAATTTTTATTATTTTGTCATGCAGAATCATTTCAACAGAATTATAGGTTAACTTTCAACTCACTTCAAGGCTCGTTGGGGCTACCATGAGTACATCTACACAGCATGAAGTACTCAAGAATACAATTATTGTTTTCAATGCTGTAAACATTGCCGCAGTTCGCAATTTTCGTGCACCCCTACAATTTGTTGCTGCCAGAATCATCATAACTCGGACAGCAGTAGCTCACATTGCCGGCCGTATCTAAGTAATCGTGCTCGCGAACTTACTCCCTCGCCAATTGTTTATGTGAACTACGTTTTACACACTGCCCTGGGCTGGATAAGTTTTGATGCACGGGAATAGACTTAGGCTGTATTCGAATAGTCAGCTAAGTAAGCACATAAACTTATCAGCATCTGGTGCGTACTCGTAAAGATTATTCGGACAGGTCAACGTCTTTCCACACTAGACTCTAGCGGGTAAATATAAAGTTTTACGGAACGGTAACTAAGATAAAAAAAAAATACTTGAAGTTTTACAGTGCTGAACTGATAAAAACAAAAAATCTTGACAAAGTTTAAAAATTAATTTAATAACAAAATTTTTTTTTCCCCACAAAATATTTGCAGGACATAAAGTGAAATTGATGGCGTACATTTATTTACATTTAACTGAAAGACATTCCGAAAATACTTGCTCATTTTACGTCTGGACTACTACATAGACTCACAAAACATTAAAATCAGCTAAAACCAGTATGGCGGCCGAAGCTAGTATATCGAAATACCTAACAAGTAATCAACTTAGTACATTTGTCAAGGATAAAGCCTCTGTGTATTATACTGAGAATTCAGACAATTCTAGTACATACTCGATGACATCACATGTAGTGCCGAATACGGATATGTATATACTTGAAGAGAATTTGGAACAGCCTTAAATAACACGCTTTTGCTTTCCGTGAGACTGCACGTCCCTCGACATTGCGGATAATCATCAAGTAAATAAATTCTTACGTCATTGTGTTGAAGAAACCAGCGCTGCTGTTTCATCAGCTGACGGAAACCAGGCACTCCGTGCACCAAGCAACATGCCACGTCACAGCACCTCAGATGTGACCCTGCCTGCTATTATTGTCATGTTCGACGGCGTATATCTGCGTGGCTACAATGCTGTGCTGCTGTGGGAATGGACGTCATGTTAGTTACCTTTCTCGACACCGCAACACTACCATGTCATGCAGTTGACACAACAACTTTACCTCCGAGCCTTAAGGCGGCCGCCTACCCCACGCTTCAAATGCGTTGCAGAGTGTTCGTAAACAGGTTTTCTCTACGAAAACATTCCACGTGCGACTATTGTGCCAACGTACGAAAAGAAAAACTTCAGACAAGATCGGAACCTCATTATTAAGACACCATGTTCATTAAAAGCACTTTTTCTAAGGCCACCCCCCCCCCAAGATGGCTAAAAACAGCCTTTTCAGACTTTCGTACTTCAAAATGTACTAACCGGATGTATGTAAAACTCAGATTGCGATCTGCACTGAACTTAGTTTATTTATTTTATTTATTTCGTCTTTCATTTTCTTGGCGAAGTTAAGGCTAAAATGCCTTCTCTTACACTTAACCAAATTTTAAACAAATATCACATGCACAAAGGTAGCAAAAAAATGAGTTAAAATCTAATTAGACTTTCCACGAATAAAATTATATGGTCACCGCTTAGTGTCCCATAGTAAAAACCGTTCGGCGGGAAGCTTGCACGCTAGTTCAGCGCTTGGCTTGTTGAGGCGACGCGGCCTTTGATGCGCGCTTCAAGGTCGACCTTACTGCTCCGTCGTTTTTTAGCCTCTCACGCGCGGCTAGGCGGCGCCCTTAAGTGAAAAATAACTTGGTGTAATGTGAGATGCGATCCATTTTGACATCCATGTTTAATCACCATCACCTCTAAGGGTTTCAATGCTGTTAAGTGAATACTCTAAGGTGACTTACATTATATTGTTGGTTTTAATAGTGATGCATTTGCTTGCAGTTAAATATGGCCTAAATCCCTTGACACAGCCAGTGGCGAAGTCTGAAAAAGGGTTAGGGATGTAAAGAACCAATCAGCAGCTTAGATTACTTACAAGCATTCCTTTTAAATGAAATATATAATATATAAGAAATAAGAAATAAAAAGTAATAAAAATAAATAAAAAATAATTATAAGAAATATATAATAAATGTAAGAAATTAGCCAAACCTATAATAGTTTTTAATATTATAATTAAATCTAATTATAATTATCATTATTATATCTTATGGCTGCAAATTTTGTCATAAAACTGTCTAGTCCCTTGATGTATTGTTTTGTGAGACATTACTGTGTAAAATTTAATTTATCCAGTAAGGGTTGTGTTAATGTAATAACTGTGTACATGGTACAGTAGAAGAAAAGGCGATAAGGCCTTAACAACTCCATCAGTCGCACTCGTGTTCCTGAACCCTGTGTGTCTACCTGATGACGGGAACAGATTCCAGTTCCCGAAACGTCGTTATACTGACTGTCTGGGAAACTACTGTGTTTTGTTTCGTCTCATCGTTTTGTGTCGTTTGTTGTTTTTTATGTTTGTGTCTGATATATTTGTGTTTTGTTTCGTCTCATCGTTGTGTCGTTTGTCATATTTCTGTTAATGTCTGATATTTACTGCGTTTTTGTTTCGTCTCATCGTTGTGTTGCATGTCAACTTATGTTTCTTTGTTACATTTTTGTTATTTAATTCATTTTTTCTGTTTGTTCCTTGTTTTATCTGACCCGATTCCAGTTTTGGAATTTCATGTTGTGTATATACCCTGATGATTAAGCATACTCTGCTTATTGATGTTTTCTTGTCTTATTTTTAGTTTTCTTTTGACAGTCATTTATTTCGCAATGAAGTATGTCCAAGCAAATAAATCCAGTCATGCACAGTTCTTTCAAAGATCTCCATCAATAAAGACGTTATTAAATTTAATTACATTTTAGTTAGGTTTGGTTAAGGTTTAAGATGGCGGATAGTGGCTAGTCGGTCAGTGCTTCGCTCTTGCTGTCTAAGTGCTCTAGCAGGTGAATTACACGGCGTGACTCCTCGTAAATTACGCAGGTTGTCAAGAAAGTGTAGTATATCTCAACTTTGTAAGAGATATTTCTAAATTTTGAACGTTTAAAGAATTTTAAGCTATTTCTTTCGAGCTCGTTCGACA
>PNEQ01107256.1:0-34046 GCA_003012365.1 Medauroidea extradentata | reverse complement strand
CTTTCTGATTGTTGTTTAATGGCTTGTGGCCTTTACCTTTTGTATCAAAACTCTATGCTTAATATTTGTGAAACCAACTGTCGATGGAATCCTATGTAACGATTTGTTCAATATACAGCCCTTCGAACATAATTCCTCCCTGACTCATGTTTATTCGTAGTGATAGTCCCTGTGTCTGTGTGTGAACTTTAAATGAGTAGCCTACGCTAGTGGGGAAGGGGGTTAGTGGAAATTGAGGCCGGACAGCTTGTCCAGGTATCTCGGCCGTGATTGTTCACGAGACCGTGGTGATACGGTTTCAACCTCAATCTCAGTAGTGTTAACGTCCCGCCGCCGCTTTTCCCAGAACAGTTCAGTAATATTTTTGGACGTATTTTGTATAAACTCACGGAGACCCCTGAAATGTAAATGGTCTACCTGAGCGTACTGTAGTTAGTATGTGAAAACTATCAGTAATTGATAGACAAAATTGAGAACTTTATTTGCCGTATGTGTGTGCTGCACGTTGGTTTGTAGTCCTGCACTTAGCTATGTTATCAGAACTTACTTAACTATCATAATTTTCACTTCTGCTACTACATAGTATTTTAGAGTATCAACAACTTATTTTCTCAGAAATTCTTTCATGTAAGGTTATTAGGATGGCCAGTAAGCTTAAATGGAGACTTGAATTAAATGTGCTATATATTTTATTTTGGACAGAGATTTTTGTGTCGTTAGTAGTATTCCATTTTGTACTGTAGTATTTGTGTTTACGACGTCATGTCACGATATGTCTTCAATAGTCTGTTTTCTGTTTGTCCCTACATAAATTTGCTTTTCTTAATCACTCATTTCTGTGAAAATACTTCAATGATTGCAGTATAATTAAGAAAATATTACATTGTGTAGTGTATTTGAATCCACAAAGTTCACTGAATTTGCAGTTGTGTGCTCTAATAAATTTTGAATGTTATAAAAATGCTAGAGTGTAATACACCTATTGAATACGATTATATAAAATTTAATTATTACGTGTTCTTCTGGATGACCTCACAAAAATTCCGATTCGTGTCCTCACTTTTAATGTCTCATCTCGCTTGTTCGAGATGTAATGACTGTGGATTTTTATATGAACTGCCAGAATGCATTCCCGTGTTATACGAACATGTTTATTGATCAGTATGACGTAGGTACCAGAACTGGATTCTTCTCGCAACTGCCCACGATCCAATGTTTTCGTATGCAATTCTCGTTAGTCTACTACAGCGATACATGTACAGGAACGTGAGGAATACGAATAGAATGTCTGTAATCACACACTGACTTTAAGCACACAGACAAATTATTGCAAATGTAACAGTACTGCATTGTTAATGTGTGTACAGTATGTGAAATTTCCTCTATTATTGTCTACGAGTGAGGTGGTGCAAGTGTATCGCGTTGTAGGAATCTACGGGATCGATTCCCGACTCGGCCCATCCTTATTCCTTTTTACCTGAAATCACTCCAGGTGAATTATGTGTTAAATCCTTTGATATTGATCATGGCCGATTCCTTTCCCAGTTCTCTGACATTGTTCAGTTCTTTGTTTTACTGTATCCAATGATCTTGGCTGTTGATGAGATGTTAGGCCTCCATTCTCTCCCATCCCTCAGTCATAGCAGTTGGTACGGCAGCCAGCCATTCAAACCTGTATGCTGTATTGCCTACGTAGTAAGAACTGTCTGACTGCAGCCCACTTTTTATACGAATTTTACACGAAAACGGTTGGTCCTACGCATTTACAACAAGGGACCTTTTTTACTTCTGACGTGCTTCTCTGGTAGAAAACTGCATTACAATTTCGTAATTCTTGATGGTAGAAAAGTGGCATGTAATCGAAGGGGTAGCCACCCCAGTAGTTTGTATTAGGGTGCAAGGTATTGATGTGGTTCTGATGTTTGTTTCAAGGTCCCGGTGGTATAAAACAATGCTCAACTTGTCATCATTAAATGCCTGTTCATTTTCATTATTTTACAAAAACACACTTTAAATTTTCCATGGTTAAGAGCTTATACCGCCTTAAGTGTCCCGCGTATTTTCTACTTGATTTTTCATAAGGAATCACATCCCTACATTTGTCTGTAGAGTTCAGCACCACCCCGTATATACACTAGTGCTTAATTCTCCGTAGGTGCATAAAATAGTTTCTTGGTTATATCAGTTGTATGTACCACAGATTACTAATACAGTAGCATGTACCCTTGGACTGCCTTTTTTATTGGTTTCTTTGTAGCTATCTGAAGGAACATTGTATTGTACTTGTGAAATTACTTTCCTCTGTGTGCATGTTTCTCCCAGAAAATTCTGAGTTCATGAACCGTATTTCACCTAACTTACAATTATGTGGGGTAGGCTCACAAACTAATTTACAAAATGGCTGCAGTTTTGAAATTAAGGTGATGTGTGGTACCTCAATAATCATTGAATTAAAGTTAACCAAATATAGTATGCTATTTTGACAGTTGATTGTGCACTCATTAAATTTAGAAAGGTTTATTGAATTGACATTAGTACTTGGTTGGGGAAGATAACACTAAGTGCAAAAATTGTGTCTACATAAGAACTTATAGATCATCAACCTATTATCGCAGAATTTTGCATGTGGGCATTCATTGCTGTAGTATGACATATCTTTAAAAAGGTAGATGAGTACGGTAATGTTTTAGAATTTTTATCTAATATACAGTTTTGCAAGTTTTATCCACTCTCTGTGTGGTGAAAGTATCAGCTACGCGCTTCAAAGATGCTAATATGTAGTTTTTCCATCACTTTATATCATGACATCACATGAAATACTACAATTTTTTTTGTCAAAATCAGGAAAACCTCACGTCTGTGCTTCAGTGTGATAAAATGTGTTACATCTCGTCTACATTCTGGATCTAAGTACTTGCTTGAGCTTGAGGGTAACAATCAATATGGCTACTAAATTTGTAAAACAAGTACATACTACTGTGATACATATATAGTCTGTGCAGTGTAAGTTTACCTAATTTTTACATTTCTCTTCTGAGAAAATTGTCTGGCAACTCCATTGTGTTGACCATTAAACCATCCTGACTTCCTAGAAAAACAGGTTCTCTGCTATCCTGTTTAAGATGCTCTTCTCAGAAGAGAAATGTCAAAATTTGGCAAACTTACACTGTACAGACTATATAGCAGCCATAAAAATATTTTTATCAGTTTGGTATAGTTATAGAGGTGCAAAAGAATTTCAATAAACATTTTTGTGCGGATGGTATGAACTATAAACATCGGACATACCTGCAACAAATTTTGTTTTATCCAGTGTTTTATGTGCGTTATGACCTTAATGCCAAAATCTCCAAAACCAGTGAACTGTGTTTACAAAGTTATGTAACACAAGTAGTGCTATATTAGACCATGTAGATTTGTGTTAGGTTTTAGGTTCTTAAAGAAGAAAGCAAAATTTTACACCATTTACCTATCACACATGTATGACTCTGTGTGTGTGTGTGTGTGTGTGTGTGTGTGTGTGTGTGTGTGTGTGTGTGTGTATGTATGTGTGTCCCTTATGTGATGTCTTCGAGCGAAGCTAATGAGTTAGAGATAAGATTTATGTAAGAAAAAGGAAATAAAATTAATAAATTATAATTTGCTTAGCAGTGAAAAAGGTTGTTTCAGTAGTCACAAATTTTTTTAACAATTTTAAAAACTAAGATTTGAACATGAATCTCATGATGCATCATCTGTATATATTTTTAACTCTATACTGGTATTACATATACTTGGTATTAAGGAAAATATTGTATATAAAGTAGGTAGTTAATAAAAAATATTATAGCGAACCGTAGGCAATAGTCCATTAACATCTTGTTATCCTTTCTCAGTCTTCTTAATGTACACAATTATGATTTATAGCCATTTTTTTTTATGATAAATGCTATACAAGGGATGTTAAGACCGGCAGATCATATGGTGTAAGAAGTAGGCTCTGAATTACAGGATGGCAAAATATGGTGATACCGGTATTCTAGAAACCAACAAACATAAAATAGTACAGTGTATTAAAAATAAAAATAGTTTTGTTAGTTTAATAATTTGAAAGTGTTTGCTTTGAAACTAATTTGGAAATACTTTCTGTTTATTTTATCAGGTAACTTTTGGCACAGCAGTTTATGACTTTTTTCTATAAAAAAAATCAGTGTTCCACATTTTTTACATCAAGTGATTATCTTAAGGTAGTTGTAACAGTCATGTCATACAGTATTTGCACCAATTGTGCAAGCTTCAAGTTGGCTTTAGTGTGCATGTTACTTAATGCACACTATGCTTCCGTGCTACAACAAATTTACACATTAGCTATATATACAATACCAATACCAATAATTTTATAACTCATCTTAATTTTGAAGATGTACCTGTTATTTGTATGAGTGCTGTGGAAGTACTTTAAATGCAAATAATGCTATGGAGTATGTTAAATTGAAGGTTTACTGAGGATTTTATGGGAAATAAATTTTGAAAGTGCTATGGTTTGCTGTAACTTAGTAATATTAAAAAAAAGTATGACATTTATCAGTTTTAAGGGTTTATAGGTAATAAGTATATTATGGTAATGAAATTCACTAATACCATACCGTATATGTTAGCGCATTGCACTTATGCAAGTCGCTAGTGTGGCCATAAATGTTGATGCAATACTTAGGTAATTTACGAGGATTTGAATTTGTGATGAAAGTTGTAACAAACATGAGTATGTTGTACATATATTATTGTGCAATAAGTATGTACGTATTAGATATTAATATTTGGCTACAACTGATGAAAAAAATTGCTTTATACAAGTTCTTTGAACTTGAATGTACCAATGCTTGTTAAAAAGTGGGTCCAAAAATTGTTGTCATATACTGCCTGTGTTGCGAGGGAATTTGTGTTAGATTAATTCATGAAAAAGTGCTTAGAATTTGTAAAATAGTATATAAGTTTTCTTTGTTGTGAATACCAAAATATTTTAAACTCCTTGATTTGTGATATCAGTTTTACATTCAGTAATTAATATTTATCAAAAAAACAATTCTAAAACTACGTATGTTACTAAATTGATAAGTTTAATTCTTGAACTTTACCTTACCTCTTGGGGAAATCTTGTGCATTTTGTCATTTAAAAACAAATCTTTTTAGCATTTGTTTAGAATTCAGTTTTCAAATTTAAGGCTTAGATTAGGCTCGCATACAGTCAAACGATAAACTATGAAGTAAAATTTGTTGCAAAGATCTTCCCTCGCAACTAATTTCACCCTAGAATGTGTTGCAAGTTTGCAAGTAATTTATAATATTTTACCAAAGTAGTTTTGTGTAAATACTTGTTATGCCTGTGTAATTGAATAATGTGTACATAGTATTTAATGTTTTTTACTATTTCTTGAAATATTTATATATATTTTTTCTATCAGTTTTCAAGGCAAAGTTGTTGTGTTTTTTATGGCACCGAGTTTTGTTGTGGAAGCTATAGGTGTGTGTTTTTGTAGTATCTTACACCTGGATAGAATAAGTACTGTACATCTGTGTCTGCAGCATTGTTTGTGTGCTTTCAGTTTTCTGTAATAAGGGGTATGGAATGGTAGGATGTCGAGCGAACTAATGGAATACTCAATCATCGATAAAATTACGCCAGAGGTTTTCAGATTGTAACATTTAAAATTATTGTAAAATTAATATGCAGGTATGTTTGAAATTTGGTTATTATAGAGACCTGGATTTTATTATATTAAAAATTTAAGTTTTCCATTTTTTGGATTTTGTGGTTTCAAGCGCTTATTTTTGTACTTTTTCATATTTTACTCAAAAGCAAAGCATGCTACTGCCTAGTGCTGTATAACGAGACATCCACTAATAATATATCTACTAGACAAAAATTCTCCTAGAACTATGATGAGTAGTTCTGATTTGATCGACAATTGGGTATTCCAGCCATTCACTCGACATCTTAACTTTTCCATACCCCTTTAGTTCACACACCAAGGGTAACTACTTAACCGTGTTAGTTAAAAAAAAAACATTTTTAATTTTCGATTATAGATCAAAATATGTTTGTAAATACAGTAAGTTTTTGTTTTGATATCTACACTAACTGAAGGGGAAATGTCATGGATAATCACTCAGCATTACTAATTCATACAAAGAAAGTTGTACATTTTATATAACAAAATCTTTTTGCTAAAATTTAGTAACTCATTAAAAAGTGGTCCTGTTTAGAATTAGACCCCTCTTTAAAAAAGAATGTAATAAAATAGAGGGTCTCTGAAAAGTGGACATTGTGAAATCAGTGTTTTATCTTGCTTTTCTCTCTCTCTCTCTCTTAAGATACAGTGATTAATCTAACCTGCACACGGGTAATTAAGATATGACTGCACTATTTGATAATGGTACTGGCTGTGCAACAACTTGTAAAAGTTTCTTCGTGCTCTCTACATCACAAGCCAATGTTCATAGTGGAGTCATTGCAGTGCTTTGCGTGGAGGTGATACTTTATGTAAGGGCACATACTACAGCAATTTTCATTGTATTTTTATGTTTGTACCAGATATTTTTTTTTTCTTATCTTATACGTGAATTGTGGCTAAATTTTCCTCTTATGAAATTTTTTTATCTGTCATAGTTTTCGCGTACCGACTTGTAAACATCAAATTATAAAATATGTATAAAATTTTTTTTAATTGTGGAATTTTTTAAATTTAAATTTCAAATTTTAGCATTTTGTTTTTTTTTTTATTTGGTCCCTCCCCCCTTTTATTATTAATATTATAATTATTATTATTACTTATTATTATTAAGGAGATCCTATAGCCAACATCATCGTCATTCACTGTAATGTTCTTCATTTTGGTACAAACTCTGGAATAACGAAAACTGCGATTTAATGAAAGGATTTTTAGGAACCTTCAAAAAATAACAAAAAAATTTATTAAATAACTAAATATCTTTGATAAAATGGAATAATTGTGATTTAAGTCCTTTAAAAATACAAGCACTGACCGCCGTATATATGTACTTCTCCATAGAAATCCTTAAAAAAATCTGTCAAGAAACAAAAGAAATTTGTTAAAATTCGTTGAAAACTTTGGTTGCAGGAGTGATTTTGAGATAGCACGTGCGGGCACGGCCGAGCGAGCAATGCTGGTTGCATAACAATTGCATGTCTAGATCCTTATCCTGGCGGCAGGTGAGTGAACGAGCATCTAGGTGTACAGTCTCCACAGCGCGATGATAGACAACGCAGGAACTAATTCACAGATAGTGCTTCACGTCTGTTAGAATGTGCTGCAGTGCTGCGTTCTCTATTAATTCTGTTACCGATAGAATGCAGTGGTGTGCAATGTGATTATTTGTACTCACATCCCGTCATAAAAGAAGCGATTTTTTTTTCTCGCTGGAATTTTCTTAATTTTGTTGGTGTAGCGGACGGGAGAGAGGCGGAAAGATTGACGGCTCAGGCGGTGTTAGTCATCACTTCTCACATATTGATGGTGCACAAGGGTGGGCTAACTGACCATGCGCCTGCTCGCAGAACATTCTACTGGAAGTTTTTAAAGTTTTTTGTCAATTTTTTTTCTTTTTACGGCTGTGGCTTACCCTTTGACGGTAAACGTGTTTTGTAATTGTTTTGAGCCTATATACTTTTTTATAATTACCTTAAATTCCGACGAAACATGCCTGAGGATTTTACTTTGGGGGGTAGGGGGAGTGAAGTCGGATTTAACGGAACACATTGATTTAGAGTAAACATTTTAGGGTCACGTGGCATTAAGTTAAATCGGGGTTCTACTGTATGTCACTTGGTTTTAGTGACGTACATAAAATCATAACTTGCAAATTTTGACGATTACGATTCATTACGCAAAAAATAGAAGAGATAAAAAAATTTCATAAGAGCATAGTTTACTCACAATTTAGGTTTAAAATATTTAAAAAAAGTTTCCGGTACAAATATAAAAACAAAAATATGACCATGATAACTGCTGTAGACAGTGCTCTCAAGTACGAATGGTTACAGCTGCTTTGTTGTTAGCATCTTTTGAGTCCAATTCTGTTTCACATTATTTGTGATTAGTAACTATGCAAGAGTGAAAGAGAATCGATCATATCCGTAGTTTTTGAACTGATTTTCTGAGCTAATTATGATGAGATTCTTACATTATTCTTATTATGTTTATTGTAATGCTGAAAATTATAATTGGAATTTTTAAAATGATTTTTTAAAATGATTTAAATTAGGCAAATTAATAAATTACTGCAGTAATGAAAGTTTAATTCTCTTGATTATCCAATCATGGATTTTCTACAGCACTTTAAAAAGTAATCTCAAAATCTAAACTGAAGAGCACAATGTAATTTTGACTTAAATTTAATGACAGTAAAACATAAATTTTAAGGAAGTTTTACTTTTACAAAATACAGTATTTGTGCAATCCTTGTAATGTTAAATAGCATTGTGGATTATCCCAATCATATCTCCACTCACTTAGTGTGGATAGTGGGAAGTGGACAGTAATAGTTTATTGACTGCAGAAGTCTAATTGTTAACCTGTTTCAACTATTTTTCATGACTTTTGCATTTCTGTTGTTTATACTGTTGATGATACATGTTGGAAACCTAGTCATAGACATTTCAGAGATGTTACAAGTAAAATATGTATTTATTACTGTTAGTCTTGTAATATAACATGCAAATGTGACATGTAATGGTGAAAGTAAGCAATAATATCGGTATGTCAAGATACTGTGACAATCATGTAGGTACCGTCAATTGGGGAAATGTTGAACACTGGGGTGACAGTTACCGGAAAATTTTGAAATGTTTAGCACAATGTTTTATGCATATTCTGTATTGAAGCTTATAATATCATTATAGTTGATTAGTCATTTGCTGTTCTTGTAAACAATAAAAGTTACTACAGTACTTTCTAAATAAGTGTTTTGATATTTTTTTGTCAACTCCACCCCATTGGACAATTTCACTCCAACTGATAGTAGCCAAATAACCACTGCATAGTATGTATTTTTAATCAAACTGTAAATAAATAAAATAAATTTATGTGTTATATAGGTGTAAATAAATCAACTGGAATTAATCTAAGTGTGAATTATGCCACATCCTCAGTTTTATTTTCATATAGTGTTACATAGTTTCTTTAAGGACCAGTCTCCTATGCACTGTAGCAACCAAAGAAAGAGGTACGTACCTACTTGTAGTTCTATGGCCTATCAGTCAGACAAGCTGTAACAGAAATATTAGCAGTAATTGATTAACAGTAGAATCCCGAAATAGTGAGAACTCGGTTATAACAAGGGCTTTTGAGAAACCTTAAAAATAAATTGCAAAAATTTTGCATGAAACTGTATGATTTTATCAGAAGGGACATGTACCACGACATCTTGTGAAGCGAACTTGCAGCCAGTTTAATGACCGCGTGAAACGTGCTTTTGTTATCTACAGTAGCTACTGTATTTACTCGCATAATGGCCACCATCGTGGGCCACACCCTGCCTTTTTCAATGAGGAACACAATACAGTAAAACTCTGTTAAGACGTTTACCAAGCGACCAGGTTTTGCTATCGCTTTCTGCAAGAAAACGTCTTAGTCAGAATGGCAAAAATGTTATCTACAAAACGCGACAGTTGCAAACGTCTGTCGATCGGAAGCGCGGATCCTCCGTGTTACGTGCCTATAAGATGTGGCGGTGGAACCGAGCATCTAGGTATCCGTCTGCACAGCGCACATCTAGATCGTCTGTGTTTTGTGCCTGCGTGACGTGGCAGCAGAACCGAGCATGTAGGTACAAGTCTTCACGGTACGCACACCTAGATCCTCTATGTTTTGTGCCTACAAGATATGGCAGCTGAACCGAGCATCTAGTTACCAGACGCAAGCCTAGATCCTCCAGAATGCCTAAATGACCTATCTCCAGACACAATGAGTCACGCTCGCTGGTTGATGATGCGCTGTTGATAATGTAACAGTGTCTGGAGAGTTGAGACGTTTTAAGCATGAATCAGGTTTGTTTATAAACTATTTACACTGGAAATAATAGTGTACATGTAATGGATCGTAAAATGTAAACGTCTTCTGTGGAATAATTTTAAATGATTTTCATTGAGTGATGCACATACATGGATTAACAATATTTTATAGTCTCTTTAATTTTTCCATGTTTACTATGCACCCCCGAAATCTTTTGCTTTATTTTTGGAGAAATGGTCACGCAATGGACGAGTAAATATAGAAAATAAGGTGTACATTTGTTAAATTCTACACCAAACAAATTTTGAAGGTAGTTTTTTTGAAAACCTTTCATAATATCCGCACCCCATTTTTTGTGCATAAAATTTGGTCAAAAATATGTGGCGATTACGCGAGTAAATATGGTATACCACCTCTAGCTGGTTCTCCTTTAACTCTTTCCCTGTACTGTTAATCCTTCCACTGTTGAGACTTCTCCAGTCCAAGCAAGCACGTTTCCCTCAAAATAAAATAGTATCGACTGTGTCGACAATGTGAAAGGGTTCACTATTTCATGGCCATTCATGGTTATTGTGCTTAAGAGTAAACTTGTATTTCTTGTTTTTCATTTATAACAATTTTTTTAAACATGACTTTTTACTACTTCTGATTACGATTGTTATTAGTGACTTACTGTATGTAGTTTTTCAATTTTTGATATTTTTTACGAGATGAGTAGCAAAATATCTTGAATATCACTACCAAGTATGAGACCATAATGTAAAAGAAGGGAAGGACTGGTGGACATTTTTGCTGCCTATGTGACCACTCGGCAATCAATGTGAAATGTTTATAGACAGGGAGAGGAGGCAAGCCATCTTCCTTGCTTTGTGAAAATGAGATGTGTCGGAGATAGATCATCACTGTTGACAGTAATTAACAGTGCTAAATGTTGATGCGTTCTGGGCTTGAGACAGCAGAAAATCTTGTTGTAAAAAAAAAAAAAAAAGAAAGCACATTTCTGATGCAGATAGTTTGTCTTGCTGTTCAGGGCCCTGGTACCTTATCACAGTAAAATACACAGTATGACAGATTTGTATACAATAACCTATTTTGACTGTGCAAACAAAGCTAAGAGAAGACCAAATAATAAATGCTATAACATTTCTCTAAACAAGTTAATCAAACGACATTCTGGAAGAGTCCAAACTGTGTCACTTATCCCCCCACATTATTCAGTTGTAATTGTTTTCCACCGGACAAGCTCTGCTGATGGGAAGTGCAGATAACATAATTTATTTTTCCTTAACTCAGATTCGCGCCTAGTGAAAAGAACTCTCTTGTAAAATGATTCTGCAGTACTGTATACACTGCTGTAGTTGTCACCTTATTTTCGTGTATTAGTAGTCCACTGAACACAGGAGCATAAATTTAACGCTAGACCCAGGGAAAAGGCAGTATGCTCATCAGTGGTACGCGCAAAATTTATTTCCAACTCAGTGGCGGTGACACAGACTCGCGAACTTAAGTTCCAGGGAAAGAACGTAATTGTGGTGCATGCACTTGAGCAATATGTGTCGGCTGAGGATGTCGCAGAGGTATGAAGTTGTGCTTTGGCAAGAAGATAGGGAGGGGGGCGGGAATGTAGTTGGAATGCAGACGAGGTGACGAATCAGTTGCTGGCTAGTGACCATTGCTCGCTTGCCACGCTCAAGCTCGCACACTGGCGTCTTTGCTCTCTCAAGTACGTACAGGCTACAACTAAGGCCTCTTATGCATGTGTTCGTACAAATGCTGAATTTGTAAACAGAACATCTGTTAAGTGACTAGCTGTCATTTGTTTTGAGGTGATCATGCAACGCAGCGGCCGCCAACCTGTTGCACTGTGGCAGGCAAGTGATTGATTGCAAGACAATGCTCAACCGGGCAAGTTGCACTGTTAGGTTTTCAGTTCATATTTACGTGATGAACATACTTTTTGGGCATTATTGCAAAGAGCATATACCAACCTGCTTAAATAAACTATAATTTCATAAATAAGTCAATTTGTTCCTGTTACATTGGTTTCAACACTATTTTAATGCAATTTTTTTGGGGGGTTTTGGGAGTTGTAAATTTGGTTATAATGAGTACTGAACCCAGAACCATACATAACACTTATTTATAATGGGACTCTACTGTATTTCAAAAATATTGCATTAGTAGCTGCTGTTAACATTTCAAAATGGGTCAACAGCCCTTGGAATACATGTAGTTTACTGTATTTTCAATTTGGTGACAGAAGAAAACCTTAGTTATCAGTTGGTAAGGTTGTGCGAATCTTACATTTCTGTACAAAAATAGTATAAGGTAACTTTTTTTAAATTGGGCACAGGAACATTTTTTTTTGTTATGGGTGTACCCATGCACATCTGCTAAGAATGTAATGTTTTAAAATTAGCTGCAATTGAAGCAAACAACTTTATTGTATTCTGCATGCATTATAAACAAGGAAGGGTTAACTGGGCAAGTAAATAAACTTACCAGTTGCAATTTTATTCACGGTAGTCTGAATGAACCTTTAACACGTGGATGTTGCTTGAAGTAAAATATTTTTGTTTCAGGACTTTTTGCTGTTTATATTATTACCAAAATTAACATGAAATTAGCGGATTGTTTATGCTAAATAGTCTTGCAACCCTACCATTTAGTGGGATTTCAGCACAAGGTAATTTGTTCAGTTGTGGGGAGATGCTGGCCAAAAGAATGTTATCCTTCCGAGTTGTACAAATGTATTGGTACTTTAACTCTTAACAGCAAGGAATGTCCAGTGGGCACCACAACTGTGGTATGTGTGTTGACAATGCCCCACAGTTGCTTTGGCAGCTGGGTAATTGCACTAGTGTGTGTTGGTGCTTTGGCAAACGTGCCTGCATGTGTTTCAAACATTTGGAAGTTTTGACTTGTGCACAGTAAATTCTGTCATCCGTCTAAAGTGTGTGTGAGATGTTATTGTTTGTGTGTTGGTTGTCTCATTAGTAGTCAGTTATGTTCTTAAAAATGTACCAAAGTTTCTTTGCAGTAAAAAAATCAGATACTTATCTACAGGAGAGCCAGTTGTAACAAAAATTCATGAACTTGCTTAAACTGCTGTAGCATATAAATTTAAAGCCAGTAATTTTAGTTTTTTGTTACTGATTGTTGTGGATGAATGGGAGTCCATATAATGTATTTTATTGTGATTATTTGTTAGCTTATTACTTGCTCGCCAGTAACGAAACTAAAAATGTTATGTGGGTACCAGCTTTTGTTACTTAGTACAGTAATTTGGGCAGGTCAAATTGCTGCACGTTTTGGTTATGAAGTCAGAGTGTGTCTAGTTGTACTCTTTTTGCATGGGTTTTAATTTTATATTATTGTGTTTTTCCTGAATGGTATGGTCATACAAAGATCAAATAACATTTTCATTAAGTATGAAGTCTCAAATATCACTGTGTATGATTAATTTCATATTGATGTTGAAGAAAATGCAGTATTTTGTATAGGTATGTATAACATAAGAAAACGTCTGTGAATTCTAAAAATTACATGACCAATGTTCATAAATAAAAGCAATTTTTAAATTTTTGCAGTTTCATGTCTGTTACAATGGATGAAGTTGATTGTAGATGATTGTTCAGTGCTCTGTCTTGTCTTCCAGAAAGATTTTGTGGCACTGAAATCCAGTGCAATAGGAAGGTACGGTTATGTGCAGTGCACAAGAAGCAATGTATGCAGTGGTACTTTGTCACTTGTTCTATTGACTACATTATTTTTATACATGCTTACAGGCTCGGTGTCATACTAAGATGTTCATTTGCATTTTATGTACAGTAATTGTGGCACTTGAGGATCAGTGCAGTGCATACAGACACAGTATACACTGACTTGCTGGTGTAGAAATTTACATTACTCTCAAGAGTACATAAATGTATCTGTGTAAAAGAAGGAATTCAATTTGCTGCTTTTATTTTGCCAGATGTTCAGTTGTGGGTTTCTCATATAATTCTTCTAATAAACGTAGCATTTTCTATTTTCGTTGTCAGCTAATTAAAATGATATATCTTGCTTGATAAAGTATGACAGTTTGCTAATACCATTGCCAAATAGTACTGTGAAGTTATTGGTATTCTGTGAATTGTTACATTTTACGATTTTCAGCCTTTTTATTTCAAATTATGTGTAACTAAGAAACATCAATTACTTTGTTTGACAAGTTAAAAAAATACGTTATTTATTATTGCTGTGCTGTAAGTACGTCATCTTGGGCATGGTATTGCAACTTAACGGAACTTGAATTCTTAAATATGTTGTGTGTGTGTCAGTAGTGGTTTCTTTCTTTGAAATTTGAATATTATGAACACACATAACGTGGTTCATTATTGCAATAATGTGCGTCGTATTAATTACAGTTGGCGCACAGAAACCAGCATTATAGACGTCAACTCACAAGTATTTATATCTAAGACTACTATCAATTGAAACAATTATTCAATCTCCTGTGTATTTAATGAGTAAATACTGTAGATATGTAACATTTTTTGGCCCTATACATTACAGAAGCCTATGTAAATAAAAGCAATGGCAATTTTTATGTTTACATGCAGTAGAAATATACAAACTGGCTAAAAGTATACACTCAGCAGAACTTTCTTGAGGACTCACTTTATCCGAAACTGCGTACACACATATGTACAGTATTATGTTTACTTGTACCATAGTGCCATGTATTCAGTTTGAATGGGCTTAATTGCCACTGCCATTTAAAGTTACATTCATCCTGACAGAAAAGGACTTAAATTATAGATCATGTGTTATGTCACTATTTGTGTATCACAAGAGAGAGTAAGTGTGGTGTTTGTGCATTATCATTATTTTAGGACACAGTATTGAGGCATAACCCTGTGGAATATTGCTTTTGTTTAGTTTGGTGGCCACTATAAATGCTGGTTTATTTTAAATTTTACTGCTGGGTGCACTCCTGTATTTGGACTGCCTCATCCTGAAATGGGGATCTTGTATTTGCATTACTATGGGTGAAAAAAAGTTGAGAGGAAGGGGAGATAAGATAACAGACTCACCTGAGATTGTTGACAGAGTATATGTTTAAAAGATCAGTTGGTGGCTTGTTAGTCAACAGCATCTCTGAGCTGGTGCCCCCTAATTCAACCCTGGACCAAACATATTCTATCATAGCACAGTAGAGCTCCGATTTAACAAACCCGGGAATAACTAAAACAGTGTTTAATGAAAGGATATTTAGGAACCTTAAAAAAATAATAAATAATGTATAAAATAACATTTTGATAAAATGGAACATAAATTCTAATGTAATTCTGTAAAAATACTAGCTGTGGCCACAGAATATACTTATTTCTCCGCAGCAGTGATTTAAGATAAGCACATGCGTGCCTAGATCCTTAGCAGCTGGCGACAGAACGAGCATCTAAATAGCCAGTCTCCACAGCGTGGCGGTGGACAGTGCAGGAACTAGTTCACAGATTGTGCTTCGCGTATTCGTCAGAATGCGCTGCAGTGCAGCGTGCTCTATTGATTAATTCTATTACCGATAGAATGCAGTAGTGTCCAGCGTGATTATTTACTCTTGTGTCCCATGATAAAACCAACGGATTTATAACCATAAACTTAAATTGTTTGTTTCTCCGATGCTAAAAAAACAATATATTTTTAGCAAGCAGACCAACGAGTTTGTTTCACGGTCACTGCTGCCTACAAGCTTCAATGGCCGCTGCCACCATGCGTATTTAATTATTATTTTACAGTTGCCTCGCAAACTTTTAATTCAGTTTTCACTGATTTTTTTTCGTGGGAATTCCCTTAATTTTGTTGGTGGAGCTGGCGGGACAGATACAGAAATATTGACGATTCGGCGGTGTTAGTCATCACTTCTCACGTGTTGATGGTGCTCGCAAGGGTGGCCTAACTCACAATGTGCATGCTCGCTGAGCGTTCCACTGGAAAGTTTTTAAAGATTTTTTCGTTAATTTTTTTTTTTTTTTGTTTTTTTGTTTTTTTGTTTTCACAGCTGTTGCTTACCTGTTGATGGTCAATGTGTTTTGTTATTGTTTTCAGCCAAAATACTTTTTTAAAATTATCTTTAATTCATACGAAACATGCCCGAGGATTTAATTTGGGGGGGGGGGGGGGTGAAAAACTATGAAGTCTGATTTAACAAAACATTGATTTTGAGTAAACATTTTAGGGTCCCATGACATTTCATTAAATCAATGGTCTACTGCATGAGTTTTTTTTAGTATGCTTCCGTTGTTTCCTTCCCCCTTCTATTTTAAAGCTGCACATCCACACCACATATCTTACTTCATGTTTGAGTTCACCCATTAACATAAATGTATTTTGAAATTGAATTATACTTGTAGGTCTTGGTGACACAGGCCAAATGTTGACAGTTCTCTTCCTATAAAGTTGGCTATAAACAAGAGTGTAGGAAACCAAGTGTCATAGTTGTGCACAGAGCAGTATTTATTGAAAGATTAGTGTCAAAATTAAGCCTTCTAAACAAAAATGGGCTTAGCCATTATCTAGGGTGTGTTTAAAACACATGTATGTTTCTGCAGCCAGCATCAAGTGCCATATTGAAACTTGAGACTGACATGTATCTTGTAACGCAAGGTACAGTTTTTCTGTAACTTTCATTAAGATTTTGTAATATACCACTGTTTAGTTTGTGTGTGTGTGTTATTTAAGCTGTTAACAGTAATTCTGTTAGGTTTTTGTATTCTGCTAACATGTTCCAATTGTATGCTCTTATTTTGTATGTTAACTTCTGTTTATTAAAATAGTGTTTGTTTTATGATGCCAAATTAATTATTTACACTCCCTTTATTCTTAGCACGTAAAATGTATTTTTACAGGGCCCGGGGAAAGAGGGGGTGGGGGTAAATGAACTACCAAGATAGTTTTTTTATTGTATAATCAGTGTCTGATGTAGGGAAAATGTCTATGTCAATACTTTTTTGGCAAAAGGTTGTAACCCACAGTTGAACAAAATTTTAATAGTATACTGTATCTTCAAGTTTAATTGAATTACTATATTAATTCGTGTTGGTAACTCTATACATAATTTTGTTCATATTACTCCAGTGTGGCCTACAATCTGTTGTAAAACAGAACATGATAATGAACAGATAGCCTCGTCAGGTTGCTACATGGCTTTTAATGAGACGTTACCTCACTGAATATAGCTTTTTACACACCATTGAAAAGGTACATGTTTAGGGGCACCACCAAATGTAAGTAATGAACATAATTTTAAAAAACATAAAAAGTCGTTTATTTCTCCTTTGTTATTCAAGTTAATATCCCACTGATGGATATTATGCCTTACAGCTGATTCAAAATAAGCATTAGTTTCAAGCTTATAGCTGTTACATCACAATTATGCATGTAGAAATTAAATTCACTGAAGAGGGAAAAATTGTTTTCCTGTTAACTGAACAAACAGTTATTTGTTACTCCAACAGATGATCAATCTTCCACCTCAATAAATGCTCCTTCAGCATGGTTCTCTCCTGCTCTGTGGCAAAAGCAAATGAAATGCTGTCAAAACAAATCTTCCACATTTCTTCTTTGGTCAGGTGAAAAGTCTCTGCTGCCATGAAAAATTCCGTTGAGAGAGATGTAGAAAAAACTCCTTTATCATCTGTCTGAAACAGGTGTTTAATGACACTTTCATAAAATCTACAAATAAAACACAAATACTGTGCTTTGTATTTGATTTTGCATCGCCAAAAGAACTAGAACATAAAAAAAAAATATTTGTTAACCTTTCAACTTTTTAGTACAGATATGCAAAAGGGTGTGAACAGACTCTTGGAGCATGATAATGAAAACCAATAATAATGGACACTGTAGTTATCTTAAAACTGAATAATGTGGCACCCATACAGCTTGCTTCCAATTTTAATTATTGATTACGATTTTGGATTACGACTTTGAATTACGATTTGATATACGTACAGTTGAGCCCCGCAACTACGACATCGGCTACTACAATGCAACTACGCTAGTATGTTCAATGCCCGCCAAAAAAAATTAAATAATTTTGAGAAATAAAATAGAAAAAGTTAACATTGCGAGTAGGAAACATTATTTAAAATACTGTATGTTCATTAGAATTCAGCTATAATTAGAGGCCCGGAATTTTCACAAATGCGGAGGAACGGCTATAAAACGGGAAAGTTTCCTAGAAAATGATACATTTTCCGGGAGAGGGCGTAGATCCTCGGCGTCGTAGCCGGAGGCGCTCCCAAAAAGCTTTCTCTCAGCAATTCAAGAATTAAAATAGACCCATTTCTCTCCAATCGCTAAGTACTTAAGAGTTCCCAACAGGGAGTGAAACATGGGCTAGCTGGTTGAAGCAGTAGAGCTGAGACTTGGTGGTGTCCCTGTTGGAGCAGAGGGCAGCTACGCCTCTGGGAGAGTGACGTCCCAGAGTGAGGCAGTGTGCTAATCTCCGTCCTCTGGAGCGATAACCGGGGGATCAGGTTTCTTTTCTTAAATGTTTGGGTAGCCTGCGTGGTCACTCACCTACGTTAGAAGAGCCACCGCAGGAGCTGTTTTCTGTCTGAGATTGGCACCTTTGGTTTGGGAGTCACTCGATCCTCATAAATAAGTTCCTGGATGTGCTGGTACGACACGGGGTGCATTGTCTTGATAGCGCTCAGGAGGAGCATCTGCTGGCAGCTGAGGACCCTCAGAATTTGAGAGAACAGGATCTTCCCCCATTACAAGCTTGCGGTTCTCCCTGCGTTTGTGCCTGAAGGGCAGTGTACTGGTCGCACAGGTCTATTAATGACGGCTCGGGCCCTAGTTTTGTAGTATGGGGATGATCCCCAGAGGTGGCCAATATTCTGCTGGTAGTTGTTACAGACTGCTCTCAGCGGATTGCAACTTCCTCTCTTTGATTATCTCTCGACCTTCTTGCGTGATATGGATCTCAAGAACACTACGATATTTAGAAAGAAAACACTTTGATTCACTTTATATAGATGTATTAATACCTTTGTCAGAGTATTTACATGAAAGCTGTACAATTTCACTTAGAAGAAATACAGTAGTAGCAAGAGTGCTCTAACTAACATGTGATCACTTTACTGTCGGGAGCCTCGTTTACTGATTTAGCTAGTTTCTACCTCCGGCGGAAGTACTGATACCTACTATTATCGATATGCAGTAGGGTGCCTTCCCATATATTGCACCCATCTAGGATGCCTCGGGTTCCCACCTTACTTCTAGGCACGGAACAGGTGGTGTGTAAGTGGGTTTAAGTGTGCCTGGTCGGCCCACAACCCCGGATTAGATAGGTAGGCGTAAAGCCTGGTAGAGAGATAGGAAGGTTTAGATGTGCCTGGTCAGCCCACAACCTTGGGGGGGAGAGGAAGGGGAAGCATCTAGTGAGCTCGGTGGGAGCCGAGCCCTAGAACACTCTGATTTGCATGGGCTCCTGGCTCTCCTTATGTACCCGTCCAAACAGGTTGAAGTCCCGTTAGGCGGGTGGCTAGAAAATGGCCGATAGCCATGTTGAGCTTTTGCTGTTGCAGGGGTAGCACTTGTGAACACATATATTTCTTTCATAAGAACATCTCCATACCTGTATTTACAGCATGTTGCCGTGAAACATTAATATTAAAGGAAAATACACAAGCACAATAATATTACACATAGTTTCAGGTGATTATACAAATGTACAATAATTCTCACTGGCATAATTTATGTACTCGTGCTCGAAAATAAAGTCAGTGCACGTGATCTGCACTTTGTTTACATAATATAACAGTGTTTGCAAACGGTATTTTGCCCATGGCTAAAAAGTGTGTTATTTTAAAGTACATAAGGAAAACAGCATGAACATACTGCAAATAATAGGTATTTAAGCACAAAATATTATATACATACTGTACATGGATAGCTGAACACGTGAGTATTGGCAAGGCTTTGAGGTTAAGTTTATCACATGGCGAAAAATGGCAACACTGGCCCTCATTCAGCTTATTTTAGGGAGACAAGCATACTAAAGGATAACAGTGAGCACACTGGGGTGCGTCCTCGTTCCATTCAGCATACTGCCATGAACAACGACAATGCACTTAACAGAAACAATAAATAATATGTATATTTTCTTAATGTGCGAAACAGAAAAAAAAAATGCTGTTTATAATTCCAGGTACTCCGGCTGGCGGTCGTAAAACACAACAATTTACAAATTACTAATGACTTCACATCATTTAGCAAGGATATTAATAAACAGTGACTTCTAATACTTTTGAACGTGTTTATCAGAAACCCTTATTAATTACACAACGGACCAACACACACAATGACTCAACTCGCTTCCAAGCAAAGCGGTGAAAACCTAACTTTGATACCACCTGTCTGTGGAATTTTTAACTACATCTGTGGCACACGCTCTAGCGGCAAATGTGTCAACAACAGTTGAAGTTCAGTGGCCCGGCTGTGTCATTTTGTGTTGGCGCTAATTAAGTCAAATTATACAGTCAGTTGAGCTGGTCAGTGAGTTTGTTAAACTTTAATACTGTTTCAGTCACGGTAGTAGTCTATCCCGTATCCCATTAGAGTGTAAGTACGTCGCCTGATGAAGTGAGAGGTGAGGTATAGTGAGGAAACTTGTGCCTAGTACTGAGTGGTTGCACTCGTGCTAGATTTGTAGGATGTGTTAAATTGTGCCTATGAGATTCGGGTACACAGTAGGTATGTCAATAAGATCATAAATAAATACTTTAAAGCACAATATTAAATACAGAGAGATTGATTGCATTTGATATTCTTTCACTAATACTGTATTCAAATAAGAAAATACATGGAACTACATGCAATGATTCACTACCAACCATACAAACAATAATGTATGGTAACTTCAGAATTCCTGCGTTCCTTTTATTTTCAATCTAAAACGAAGGGACCATATTACACCATATTATGAAAAGTTAAATTGGCTGTGTTTGAAGGAGAAGCATAAACTTAAATCACTGTTATTGCTACACAGAACTCTGTCTTGTAACCAACCTAAATATTTATATTCGCGTTTCCAGTTAATAGTAAATAAACACAATCGACAAACTAGGTGCGCAAACTCAAAAACGTTATCTTTACCAGCCTATAAATCACAAAATTTTGCCAAGTCATTTTGTGTATGTGTATCTTAAGCATGGAATGAACTCCCAGCAGAAATAAGAGCCATAACTCCTACATTGGGCTTCAAAAACCATTTAAATAAGAAAGTATTTTTCAAGCAACAGTCGTAACTTGAAAATTGTCCCGCACAATGATGTTCTCTGGGCCATAATCCAAATGCAATTCAAATTTGAAAACCAAAAGATAAGATAAAATAAAACAGCAGAAATATTGTAAAACATAACAGAAAACCTAACACTATAGCTTACTAAAAGGGAGGAAAAGCGATCACTGGACTAGTGAATGAAAGGGTGAAGTTGTAGAGGGTGTGTAACTTCCTCAGTCATGGGTTTTCGGTGGACTTAGTGCTGTACTTTTGTTACTGTTGCCAGGCACCGGACGTGAAAAGAGAAGTGCTTACTGGCAATAGGTTTGGAAAGGAAAAGTGGTTGAAGGTGGGGGTGTACTAGACCATTCCCCTGTGATTATGTATTGATTCGTATGTTGGGCGGGCGGTCTGCCTTCCGGCGTTGTACAATTTACTTGTTTCAAATCACAACTGCTGCAGTTTATGACCAATTTTAGTTTTTCATCTCACAACATGGCAGTTACAAGAAGTAACCCTAAAAGCCACATATCCCATTTTCATAAATGTAGGAACTTATTTCTAATCAGTTTGTATTGTGATTTTTTTATACAGTCCCTGACAATAGCCTCGTAAAATCCGGTACTCATAAAGTCGGGATTCTACTGTAGTATGACCCATAATATGGTACATATACAGAAACTCGGCTCCATTGAATCACAGGTGAAGCATACAGGTAATTTTACAGACTGCAATATTTGCTGGTTCCTCTTTAGAACAAATTGTATGTTGTATGCTTAGTGATAAACCACTGTGCATAAAATTATAAAAAATAAATTTTTGTTATGAGTCATTCTGGACCATACCGTATCCCCCCCTTTGGAAGTGTTTAATGACCAGATAACAGGGACGATATACAGTATACTGAGTTTAATAACAGATGTCTGTATAAAAAAGTAAAACATATAGTGACTACAGATACACAATAAATACTCACAGCTAAAGAAAGAGGATGCTGTTTGCCAAATAGAAACTTAAAATGATGATTCTTGTAGCTGTCAACAGTCTGGCACTTCACATTTGATGTTAAACACACTTCTGAAAAAAGCAGTAATATAGGTGTGAACGAACCAATTACTAGCAAACATAAGAACACATTGTAATAAAACAACAATCCAATCACATGAGAGTGGCAAAAAAAAAAATTCTGATTAATTATAAAAGTCTGCATTTCAAATCTCAGTACAGCATTGTGATACAATATAGTCTGTTTACTTTAAACTGAGCACTCACCAACACTTATAATATCCAAAAACTGAACATTATTAGGGCCAAAGATGTTAAATTTTGAAAGTAACCAACAGTTTCCATTGGTTTTTTAGTTTCAGGGAAGTTTTCATGTTAAAAATAGTAAAGATAATTATAAAATGGCTGAAAAGAAAAATTTAAGCAGTGCTCACTTTATAGAGTATGATAAACTTTCTCATTAGCATACAGTACCTTTAAATTTAGTCACATTACATGAGGAATAAAGATACAAAAGCAAGTACCGTACATGCATATGACTGGCATGACTGTGATAAATAGGTGAATAGTCTTAAAAATAATGACATGCATATGTGATAGTTCAAAAGTCCTTGTAAGAAATCAGGGAAGAACCAACAGACATTAATGTACTGTGCTCAGTTGAACCATACTAACAAGGTACTGCAACGTGAAAGGTGTATTACCAACTGGCACACCAGAAGTGGTAAGTGCTTTCCATAAGTCCTCCGAGCCCCCAGTGTTTGGATGAATGCAGGTGCCATGACCAATACGATCTGGCTTAAAACCAAGTATTGCTTTCACTTCTGCTGGGTTTGGTACCTACAATCAAAGCAAATTTTACCCTCATGGTACTATTTAAAAAAATAAATAACTGATACACAGTACTGTACACTAAAAATATTAAGTTTTAAATAATATGTATAACAGCATGGGGAGGCAAATTTAAACAATTACCGGTATGTTTAACAGATCATTTATGAGGCACAAACGACATGATTTTTACATATGGTAACGCAACCGCCAAAAATTTCCGTGCAAATAATTCAATTTAATTGGAGGTACACAGCACAATGAAATAGTATACAGGTACTATATTAGGAGTGTCATTAAAAAAAAAAAATGAAGTAGTGACCAAAGAAGCTGTATAGATACATCTGGAGAGGACATGACGTGGTCAGGGTGAAGCCGACCAGGGCATAAGAAGTGATGAAAATGGAGAGGACAAGAGTGAATACTTGCTAAAATGAAGTGGTCTGTAAGTCGTGCACAAGGAGGCCATGCGAGTCTGTTAACTTCATAATGGTTGTTACGGGTGCAATAATCACTGGGATTTGAAACTGATAGGGAAACTGTTACCGTTGCTTTGTCACATAAAAAAAAACTTTTAAGAATTTTGAAAATAAAACACTGTATGAAGACAACACTATCCCTACTTTTTATAACATTATTACTAAAAAACTTAAGTTAGCAAATGACATTTAACAACCTAAAATACAATACTGTATTAACCACAAATTCTGATTGGCGGAGCATAAAAGCATGACCACGTAAGTTACCATAAATTAAAATAAATCATACCACCAAGTGACAGCTGGATATGTAAACCCACATTTGTAGTAGTCCAGCAAACAAAGCAAGTAACTTAAGTGCGCTATAATGATGCTACGAAAAAACTAAAAAAATGTCCAAACAACAATTATGTAAGTACTAATTCATTTCTTCACGATCACATTTGTTGTCCTCTTTGCGGCATTTGCGCCATTATAGTATACTTTAAACCCCCTACTTATTTCATAACTTCCATTCTTGTAACTTTCTTGTGTCAAATACCGAGCATTGATTGACTTCATGTGCACTTTTGAGTGCGAAACTTTGAATATAATCTATCAAATCAGTCAACAGTACTCCGTCGTAAATTTTGTGTAAAACTCGTATGATGCCACAAAAAGTATGTTGCCATTGGATACTAGAAAGTAAATGTAAGTAATTTATAACTTTGAAGTTTATGTTAGTACCACATATGACTGTTGCATGTAGAAGTGTTTATATACTCACAATCCTCCGCGGCTTTGCTCGCGAGTATTATTCGTAACTGATAATATTTACTTTACTTGAAAAACATATTTGTACACAAGACTGATACTTCAGTCATCAAGAGTTAGAATGTCCAAGCGGCTAGTTGAACAACTAACTCTGCAGCAGGATAAGTAGCTATAGCTGTCCATGCGAAAAGAAGTCTTAAGTTTGTCTCTGCACTAACAGCGATGCATAGGCTATATTCATAGCTCTGCAAATTTAATGTTGTGGGGTAATTACAGACACGTAATGGTAAGAAGTTAATCAAATGAAAAACGTCTGCTTTACCCTGTGCCCTCAATGATATATTTTCACAATATTCACTTGTAGTTTATTGCTATTATAAAGTTTTGGTGGGAAAAGGATTGGCAGAAATGTATTTGGTGCCCCAACCTTGAGATCAGTGAGATGACATATGTGAACTGATGTTGTTGAGGAACCTAAGTGGAAAGTGAACTGCATAATACATTTTACCCCTTTTAAATGACTACATGTCAATTGCACTAATTCAATCTGTCTTGTAGATTTGTGTGTCAGAATTGAACATTCGCACGCAGCTTTTAATGTAATTCGAGCCCAGAACATCCCTGTATGTAGACCTGAGCAACAAACAACTATGTCACATAACGTCGAAATAGTTCATGAAAATAAAATTAATTTAAAAAATTAAACATTATTGTCCTGGGCTTGTAGAGGTTGTACAACACAACGATTCAATAGGTTTGTAGAGTGAAACTCCTGTATGAATTATTTATCGCTGCTCGTACTTGCTTCTCGGATCGTCTGCCTTGAAAGTTTACAAACTTAGTTTAGTTCTTAATAATCAAGTTATCTTACTAAGTAAAAAACTTACATATAATTTTTTAAATACTCGCGTAAGCATCACTCTGACGTGAACAACACCTCAATATCTCTACTGGTTACATATCACGGGTTGATGGAAAACCAACTTTGTGCTTTTTCACCCTTTTGGGGGTTGAATTTCGATAAATTTTTATTTCACATCTTAGATATTTGTACAAGTATCTATTTGAAGTGCAAATCACGACAGTAGTCCATTCAGTTGAACCAAAATCAATAATTTATTAAAAAACACATATGACCACTGCACTGTACTGAGAATTCGAATTTCGAAAAATATTGAAACCGTTTTGCGATCGTTTCTGTAATCATTATCCTGAATCAAAAATGAATTGTATATCTCGACCGGTTCTATAGATATAGAGGATTTATCTAAAACACATTAGAGGTCTTTTCACCTCCTAAGAGAGTGAATTTCAAGAATCCATGAATCATGATTTAGAATACTTTATTGGTGTTTTGTGTGCGTGAAAAACATGACACTATCCCCTTGAGCTCAAGATATATAGATGATTAATTGAAAACACATTTCACCACTTTTCACCCTTTTTAACTCTTTAGGTGGCGAATTTCTAAAATTTGTGAAATTATTTTTCAGGTATTTGAGTAAGCATTACTCAGTTATGGACAAAATTACCACAAGCTCACCTTGTGCATCAAAAAAGCTTTCTTCAAAGAAAAAAATTGTTAATATAAAATAGGGAGAGACAACGCCCTACACAACTAATTACACATTCAAAATAGAGAAACACAAGTACTCACATGTTCCCCTGGGGCTTGATACTGATATACAACAGAAGGACGAGACACACTTTGCACGGAAGCAGCCTTTGTAGTGAAACATTGCTAAAATTATAATAGTTTTAAGTTTTTAAAATTAGTATCAAATTATTAGGGTGAGTTTATTCCCTATTTAAACAGTGTTTTTTTTAACTGGCATCTTTAGTACCGATTTCCAAAAGTTGTAATGAAAGCCATATGTAAGAATTCTTTATTCACCACGGTAAAATGTTTAAGGTAACTCTGATTCCAGTAGCTCATTTGCTGATCCCATAATGCATTACGATGGAAGGAACAGCAATGTCAAGAGTATAGGTATATCACAGCAGACAGTGGGTAACTTCCTTTCAGCCTCAAAAATAGAACTCAAGGTACAGGATTTTCCATTACAACCTTCTTGAGAATTACAGACAGAAGTAAAAACTAGCCCTTCAAAACAATAAAGGTATGTATTTTTCAAGATAACCAGAGGCACAAGGAACAAGATGTTTGATCTCCAGCAAAATTTGACAGAGTATTTACTATCTTAAATGTGGAGCGAAGACACCCACTGTGATTTAGAAGGTAGGTTTAAGTTGCATACGTAATATTTTATTTAACTATGAAAAAAATATTTTTTTAAATACTGTCAGAGTTTTATCATTCTAGTCTCTCCTGTTTTAGTTTCGCAAAGTGAGCATTTTATTTTTTATAAAATATGACACACTTCACCATTACAAATGATGCTAAATGTGAATCACTAATGATTACAGGTATTGCCAAAGTAAGAAAACCTACTTTTATAATTTTTTCACAACATACTGCATTACACAGTACAATACACACATCAATTATCAGATATAAATCATCTTAGTACTGCATCGCAAACCCAACTAATAAAACACATTATTCACTTTAAAAAAATTCAAAGTCATCAATCATCAGTATTTACTCATGTATTCCCAGTCGTCTAAACCTTTGCAGCAGAAGACGAAATCTGGACTCGAAAAGATAGCACTACAGAAGTTACAATGTAACGTTAAATACCTACCTCTGCACAGTGGATTGACAACTTAAGTCCCTTTTCCCTGCATTTCTGTAGAACTGGCAGATAGTCTGCTATTTTCCCTTTAGCAGGGTCACCACTCAAGTCAACGCCAACCACAATGTCTGGGTACTTCTTACTAGCTTCTAACACAAGAGCCAGTGTTTCCTCTGCTACTTTCAGTCCTTGGCGACGATCAACAGACACCAGAAACTTAACTATAATATCATTTTCTGCACTGCGTTTTCTGCCAGACATAGTACATAAATGTGATTATTTTCGGTATACTGAAACATCACAACAATCAATGATAAATTGCAGTCAGAAAATGGTATACAACAGCAAATAAGTCTTTACTTAATTTTAATTGGCATGGTGTACTACTTTTTACTGAACATACGTTTGGTTACAGTATTCACCCACAAAATACACCCTCATGTTATGTATCATAAATGCAAATCCTGTTTGTAAGGAAAGATGATGCACTGAAAATTTCCGTGATTTCTCCTTATTCTTGTCTTAAAAATACCAAATTAATGCATAAAAGGAACAATTTATAATTTCTTTAACAAAAAACAGAATACTAACTTGATGGCAATAACAACTTCCTCAATATACTGAGACTTTGTCATGATGCCTGGGACCTCACGGGGTGTGCTTCTCAGCTCTAAATAAATAACTCCATCCTCAGCAAATTCTTTGATCACATCCTCAGTTGCCTGGCGGACAGCTTCTGGGGTATTCGTGAGGCTGTGGGCAACCCCAAACAGTGAAAAACACCTGTAACCATGATTAAAAAAAATAATACAAATATTCAAGATGTAAGTCTACCACAACAGTATGCAAGTTTACATTTAAACTCAAATTTATATTTAACAAGAGGGAATGAAAATTTGTTTCATGCCAATTTATATTTCTAAGCTTCTATTAATTTTTCCCATTCATAGTATGTATTAGAAATCAAAAATAATGATTTTTATGTACATTCTAAAAGTAATATAAAAAAATCACAAAAATGTTTCAAAATCTACCAACTACACTGCTGGCCACTGAACCTGAAACACCTACATTGATGTGAGATATTACTACAACCAGCTTTAGCAGACAGAATACCCCCTCCATCATATACAGTTTAACACTATTTAACTTCCAGCAAAGTGTGCAAGGTACAGAAAATTAGAAAATCAGTACAGTATGACTCTACCACAGGCATTAATAACAACCTATACACAACACAGGATAAAGACAAACAGGACGTCATAACTGTTGTGGCCTTGGGAGGTAATGGAAGTATGGCAACACGGTCGTGATAAGCTACTCCGGTCTCGGGGAAATGACGCCTATTTAAAGTAGTTACGAGAGTACTCTTGCCTAAACAATAATCTAACCCAGAGCAGATTCATAGTTTTGTTGCTGAGGGGCTGCACCGAAATTGCTGCCTCCTTACCTAATTTTTACAAAAGAAGATAGTAATAAGCGACACCAGACATGCGCACCTAGTGTCATGTTGCCCTTATGCACAAGGTGCTAAACTGGCACGCAGTGTTTCTGTTGCATAGCTGGCACTTTAAGCAGTCACTCCATAATTTTATTGCTGGAAAGTATATACTAATTATAATGTATTTCATACAGAGCACAAAAGTGTGGCGTATTACAATCATCACGATGAACTATTTTACACGACATTCATTATGAAATTGGTTTTTGTATGCGAGAACTGTACTGGACAATGTCATTGGTCCACGAGTTTGCTCAGAGATCTCCCGCATCTTCCTCCCTTGCATTCCATCGCCGTTCCATATAAACATTATTTATCCTTAAATGATTATCAAGAAAACTGTTATGAGCCATACAAATCTCTCTACTCTACTCGACAATGAAATTAGGTGAAGGGAACATATAAACACTTAGTCAGAAAAAAGGTGGAAAAAAATTGTCGCAAATGTCCTTCATAAAGCCATTATTAATTAATGTTACCTTTCATCTACAACATGACTTTATTTCAAAGCAACATAACTTCTGGAGCCACTTGTCTATGCATCTTGTTCAGTTGATAGCATGTGACTGTGGCCCCCTGACTGCATATCCGAATGGCTATGTTTTTTTCACATTGGCCGTGGCGTCCGTGTAGTCAGACCACTCGGTTCCTACCAAAGTGATCCGGGTTCAAATCCTGATGGCATTCTCATGCCTTTCTCCTTCCATCGCTACTCCACTTTCATCTCACCTCATTCTCTTCAAGCTTCGAGCTGGGCAGGTGACAAGCTCAGTGGATAGCCAGCCATACCTTCACCCGGTTTCTGCAGGCTTTCGTGTAAGCACCCTGTGCGAGGCTAGACGACTACTGAGATTAC
Organism: Medauroidea extradentata; assembly: GCA_003012365.1. Taxonomy (NCBI): domain Eukaryota; kingdom Metazoa; phylum Arthropoda; class Insecta; order Phasmatodea; family Phasmatidae; genus Medauroidea; species Medauroidea extradentata. The sequence continues at coordinate 4,640 of PNEQ01107256.1, read as the reverse complement.
TGGAGCTGCAGAGGTTGTGTAATGTCAGTAAAATAAGTGATGGTGGGAGTTTTAAAAATGAGTGTAGAACTTATGGATGTTACGAAGGTTAGGTGATATAATTACAGGATTTCTGTGACTGTGGGAAATGTACAACAATCTAACTAAAGTAATACAAGGTCAATGTAACTATATGTATGTGTATATAAGTATATATACTTATAATAGAAGAGGTTAGAATGAACATGCACTCATAAACATAGTAAATAATGCTAAGTTTTAAAATGAAAATTAAAAATTTCAACAATTTTTTTTTAAATACAAAAATATATTTTTTTTTGTTTTAATATGTGTCAAATCACAGCCTATAACATTGTTAGACACTGTGAATTTTTTCAATTTGGTATGTCAGTTGGTTCTAGTGGCGTACATAAAACAGTAAAGTGCAAATTTTGACGTTTACAACTCATTATGCAAAAACTATAAGAGATACAAACATTTCCTAAGAGGAAGATTTAATCACAATTTATTTCTAAAATAAGAAAAAAATTATCTGATACAAATATAAACATAAATAAGACGTTGAAAACTGAGGTGAACAAAACAATTATTCTGCTTCACATATTTGATTTGATGAGAAATATCCTTAGCATTCTGAATCCTGGATGTTCTCCCTTATACATCATGTTTTTCTTCGCCTGTGCACGTGGAGTGACTACTGCCACAACTCTCCAGCCTATAATTTTTGCTGTGCATTTTTTACACCACATGGTTTTTATGGATTTTAAGTGGCTGGTAATACAGAGAACTATAAAGAGCTAGTTTGAAACAGAGGATTGTGACAGTGAAAATGTATAATAAAACATACTTTGTCCAGCATCTTCGACTGAGTTAATTCGGACATGTAACAACTGCTCTGCTGGATGTGCTTTCCTGATCCCTATAGGAAGCCAAATGCCACAACTTATGAAAACTGTGCTCCAAGAAGTTCATGTCATAGTAGGGTTTACCCACAGGCATCAAAATATAAAGTGTAAGGGAATATGACAATGTCAAATATGTCTTGCAGAATATACACAATGTACAAGCGCTAAATCATGGAAGAAAGTATATCAAAATAAAGTCTGGAACAGAAGATGATAGTAGACACTTTAGTACCACAAAACTGACCCCTTGCTATAGATAATGAAGAACAAAATATGAAAAGAGGTAAAGATGAAAACATATAAAAGTGAAAGAAAAATATAGAAAAAATAACTTCATGCCTCAAGCTGAGTATAAAACTTACTAGGGAAGAACTTAACTCTTTAAGCGTCCTGCTCTCTCCATGACTAATAATAGCTTCACATTCATTCCAGGGTGTAAGGTTACTTCCCAACTCTCTCTGAGTTTGATGCAGCTTACGTAGTGTCTCTGAACTCAAAGAGCCATTTATGTGAGCATGCAGCTCCTGTAAATAAATTAATATGGCATTAAAATCAAAAGCATGAAATCCATTAAAAAAAGTCTTTACAAAGCCCACAGTCTTTCAAAATAAATTTTAGATAACTTTAAAAGCAGAAAATTTTTAGATACTGCAGTTTTTTAAACATTGAAAAATTGCCCTTAAAATAGTATTTGTACTGATACTATTTCTTAAAGTTAAATGACTGCAAAAAAGGTAGACGTGATCTGATTTAATACACTGCAGCTATAAAAACACAACTTAGTGGTGTACGCTACATATTCTAAGCCTACAAAAGTACGAAAATAATGATAAAATTTTTCTAAAGATAAAAAAATATAGTGGTAAATGTGTCTAGGAAACAATTTAACCAACATGTAAAATACAAAAATTACATGAATTGTCACAGTATCTATAAGCACAACAAATAAAACACATGCAGTGCAGACAACATCAGTTTCCCCCAAATACAGATAATTATGACAAAGAACTGTCTTGTACAAACCATTATCAAAAGAAGTAAACTTCCTTTAAATGTTAGTCAAAATGAATTATGGTCTAAGACACTTTCTGCAGGATGTATCTGCAAACATGCAATATTACATTGCTCGAGCTGATCCCAGGGCTAGGTTTCCTCTGTTTTCTCATGTACACTTTCTTGGCTGAATACTTGAGATACAGTATGATCAATTTCTGTGGGTAAAAAGGAGATGAGACAATAATTGCAAAAACTATGAGACATTACAGTTGTCACAGATCAGCTTAAACAGAACAGAATTATTTGATAAATTGAGTTCTGAGTAGAGAAAAGTAGTGACGGGTGCTTACCCACGACAGGATGAAGCCAGCAGAAAAGAAAACGCCTACAGTCAGGGGTGGAAAGAGCGACGACCTAGCCTCAACGATACGCAGGACTGTAGAAGAGACTCTTGGGAGCAGCGACATCGTAAAGCAAATTGCTGAGGCCGTTATGGACATAGTAACAAAGAAAGTAATCGAGCGTCTCAAAGCCAATATTGGCTTTAATACAAATGTGTGTGATGTGTTAAAAAAAAAAATTCTGATCTTCAAACAGAAACTAGGCGTCTGAAAAGTGAATGCGCAAAAAAAGACGACGATCTCGAGCCATACCAAAGACGAAATAGTTTACGAGTATTTGGTATTGCCTAGAAAGAAAAGGAGAACACGGACGAATTAGTGGTGTGACTTGCTAAAAAGATTTGTGTAAATATTAGCCTAGCAGACATAGACCGCAGCCATAGAGTAGGCCAGAAGAAGGGAGTGTGCCGCCAATAATTGGAAAACTGATTAGTTATAACAAAAGAAGAGAGCTGTTCTTCAGCAAGAGGGGCCTCAAGGGAACTGGTACAATGATCAGGGAAGACCTCACGGCACCGAGGATGCAGCTGCTCCAGGAGGTCATTAACACGCTGGGAGTCAGAAATACGTGGACAGTAGATGGCACCAACTTCGTTAGACAGGGGTCGGCCAAAAGCAAGATCACGACGAATGAAGACCTCCAGGCTTTAATTAAATCCAAGTAAGCCACCAACACTTAATTGTCGCCATTTCCAAATTTCCAATTATTTAGTCTAATTGGCACACTTTCATATTACTGTATTCTCCAGATGTAAATATAATGAAACTTAAAGTACCAGGTAGCTCTAGTTACATAATGTTAAGCGGTAATTTTAAGTTATTGTGTATACTACTTAGCCTTTATACTAACCATAATAATACTATATTTTCATTTATTTTTCGTTTTTTTTAACTAGCTTAAAACATTTATATAAAAAAAAAAAACTTTAATTAACTGTAACAAGCAATATAATTAGAATATTAAGTTTGTCATCTTAACCTCTAAACCTATTTGCAATAAGAGTTATCTTTAATATAATACTAACATATTATTATCCAATTGTATAAACATGCATTGTGTTAAAATAAAGACCTTACAGCCAACGAATGTATTATGTTTGTCACTCGCAGAATATTGTAATATATATGTTGCGATAAGCAAACTGGTAAAACAGAGCAGTGTAGTACAAGTGGCCTTGTTTTGTGCATCCCTGACGGCTCACCCTCAGCGTGACAATGACTAGTCCGGTCGCCTCCCCAGGCAGGCATCCCACAGCTTTGTGTAACTTGCAGTTAACCCCTCCCACTTCCCCGTTACCAAGAAGGTCGTGCTTCACCATACCTGCTACTCCGGCATCATCTCTAGAAGTAAACAAACTCAGCTTCCCGACGAAAACCAAATATGATTTTAAAATTTGTCACTGAAATGTGCGGTCTCTCATACATAACATAGAAGAAGTTAGAAATATAATGGAGACAAATGATTCAGTCCACATATTTGCAATAAGAGAGACATGGTTACGCCCAGCAGTGCCAACACATGTAGTAGAAATAACGGGCTACACATTCATTAGAAAAGACAGGGTAGGTGGGCATAGTGGAGGAGGGGTTGTCATGTACGTTAAGAACAATCTCAGCAGTAAAATTATTGACTTTGAAGATTCAACAAAAAACAGTAGATATGAGCAGTTATGGACGGAAGTAAAATACAAGCACGATAGATTAGCTGTATCTGTAGTATACAAACCACCCGACATCTCATGTAAATAACTTGCGCAATTTGAGTTGTACATGGAAAATTACTAATAACATACAATGATATTATTTGCGTAGGCGATTTTAATATAAATGTACTGAATGAAACTGAGGCGGACGTAAAACATCTGCATCAAATTTTATCAGTATATGGTTTTAATCAAATTGTTACTGCCCCCACTAGAATAATGCCACGCTCCAAAACCTCATAATAGTAAAAGACAAAATGATGGTACCGTCAAATGGGGTGATGTGATACTGTGGGGTGATGTGATACATTTTGACAATTTCAGAGAAATATTAGTCCAAAAAATACTAATACTGCTATTTTTGCTACCCTTTCGCCAGGCAGCAGCACTGATATGTGTACAGGATGTACATACACTTCCTGTAGTTTTCCCGCCTCTTTGATTCAGTTCTGTGGATTCATCATTTTGGTTACGTAAGGAGAATGTTTTCGATGGTCAGGAAACTTTCCATATTGCTATAAGAATTTATTCTATAAAGTGGATGTTGGCTTGTTTACAGGTAAGTAGGAACATCATTCAAAAAATTATTCCATTTATAGCATTTATATATGGTTTCAGTTTTGCAGGTTATGTCA